>ML243631.1:41172-165860 GCA_005239495.1 Nicotiana undulata
GAGGGGGCGTGATTTGTGTGGTGTCCAATTTTTTGCTTAAACTGATTATAGGAGAACCTGGTTCTTCTAAGCGTTTCTTAACCTACTATTGCTGAAATAATAAATGCGAAAAATAAAGAACACAAGTATTGTACGTGGAAAACACCTTGCTCAAAAAGTGAAAAAACCACGACCTACTTCCCAATAGGATTTTCCCAAACTCTCCACTAAATCACTTAGCAAAGCTGCATTTATAAAAATACTTTTGTAAACCTAGGACTAACTCTAATCCCTTGTAGCAAATATTCTCTAACTGTTGCGACAACTTCAAGTTAACTCTAACTTGAATACTCTGAGTACCTATTACAATTGTCTCTAGATAAAGCTGAAAGGTACAATATGAAAACACTCACTACAATTGAACTAGAGTAAAAGATAGACACTTGGAACTGGTTCTTCCATCCGATTCATGTAGCTTCAGGTTCATTTTGGATTAGAATTTGTTTAACTCGTGTGTTTGTGCGTACCTGTAGAATGAGAACATCATGCAATATATAGAGTTAGTAGATGAAGAAATAACTAGAGTTATAATGCTACTCTTCCTTGGTGGAAGAGTTCTAGTTGATCTCAACTCCTAACTCCTTCCTTATCTTGGATAATGTTCTCTTTGAGTAAATAGTTCTTCTCCTTATCAATTATGCAACCTTTTCGTTCAGGAGATATCAATTTTGCCAAGTTAAGTTTATCTACCTCATGTGTATCCCACATGCTCAAATCTGCCCGTATCTATGCACACAAGGGATGAACCTAGTTCATGCCTGAGCTTCCTTTGTCAATCTTCTAAACTATCCATTCACTCGAAACAACAAAGAAGACTAATAAATTGCTCTTAGGAACTTGACTAGTAATTAGACTGACATCTAAATTAAAGACGATTCTTCTATATGTAAAACATTCTTTCATTAAATAAAACCGAAAAAGTATTTCAATGCACATAACACTAGTATGGCCGTTAACCCAAAAACTTGACTGTCTTGACATTTTAGTGCTACAATATATTTTTGAGTAAATTAATCAGTTTAACTGAAATATTGACTAAATTCCACTTGTTTATACTATGACTATCGGTATACGATATAGGGTATAACAAATCTCCAATTTAGTTGTTGCAACTTCACTATATAACTCCAAATGGTGTAGCGACCAATCTCATCAAAGGCATTTTTCACTTTTTGCCTCCTCTTCCCATTATTCACGAGTCTAAACATGAATTGGCTAGTTTTGTACTGACTGATATAGTCTACCGCACGACATCCAAAAAATAGAATAGAAAAAGAAAGTATATCTTAGTGGCATGTATATCCTAACCCACGATAATTCTGCTTATCAACTATAGTAATCTTTATGATCCAATTTATTAAAATTTAGCTATATTTATATTTAATACTTTGATAACTAACTAAAAGTAGTTAGTTAAAATAAGGCAACAAATTAAAATTCAGACATAATAAAGCAACAAATTTTATAGTAAGTAGTTGTTGTATTTTATATGTAAGCTTCCCAGTAGACCTCGGAGTGTTGCAATAGCCAAAAAATAGTTTGAATATACAACACTAGGGTAGAGATAACCCTTCAAAAATATGAAGAATCAGCGATTAAACAACTAGTTCGCCTCCTCACTCAAAATTGCTAACTAACAAAGAAATTAGCCTTATCATATCTATTTCTTATACAAGGATACTATAAATTTTTTTATAAACTTTTCCCTACTGGGGGTTGTATATTTCATCAGAACAAAGGATTACAAAAATAAGGAAGTCCTTGCCCCTGAAATTACAACATAAGGATAACCAGCTATCCTTCAAAATAAGGGAGGTGTTGGGAGAAATATATACATCCCAGACCCAAGCAAAACACAACTGAACTCACAAAAAGATTAGACTTATCAAATTTGGTTCTAATACTTGGCATCTGGTTCTTGTCTAACTGAAAAGGGCCTTTGGCACCTTTAGGGAGTTGAAGGAACGTGAAGAAGTATGACTCTGTTGTAGTAGTAGTAGTAGCGAGCTTAGCTATATAGTCCGCTACTTGATTCGCCTCTCTAAAGCAGTTCCCCACAGTCACGTCAACATCTTGGATCGTCTGACAAGTGCTTTCTATAATTTTGTTCCTTTTATAGTTGTTTGTTAAGTTGTCTTTGAGCATATTAGCCACGATCAAAGAGTCCATCTCCAAGGTGAATCCTTTGTACCCATTTTGAATGCACAAGTTGCAACCAAACCAAGCATCTTGAGCTTCTATATAATTGTTACTGCATCCCTGGGTTGTAACAGAGAAGGCCGTGATTAAGTCACCCATGTCGTCCCTAAGAATGCCTCCTATCCCGGCTTTCCCATTTTTCTTAATGAAGTTGTCGTTCGTATTCAATTTAAAATAGCCTTCCTCTGGGTTATTCCATTTGACCACAATAGATTTAGGAATAGGCTACAATTTTAGAGTTGTGTCACAGAAGTTATTCCATGGCATAGAGAGCTTGCAAGCAGGAAATGACTTAGCAACCGCAGCTTCGATGATCCAGAGGATTTGATGTTCCATTCTAATTAAGTTGAAATTATTTTGATTGCCATATTTGTAGGAGCACCTCTCTTTCCAGATTATTCAGCAGATGATGATGGGGGAGATTTGAAGTATCAACTTGTGAACGGGATTTCTCTCCTTAACCTGCCACCACTAGTTAAAGGTATATCTAACTGCCCTTTGATGATGTATAATTCATAATGGAGATCCTATTAGTTTCCATATATAACTAGTGGCTTCTCCTTCCATGAACACATGTTGAATGGATTCATTTTGAGGATTAGCACAACAATTACATCTAGAAACTATATTTCTTCCAAAGTTTATTATCACATCATCAAAAGGTAGTTTTCTATACCATAATCTCCACGAAATAAAGGAAATTTTAAAAGGAATAGAGGAATGTCATACCTTGCTCAGCAGATGCTCCTTTGGTTTGCTTTTTCGGATGAGTTGCCTGGTGGTCTTATTTGAGTATCTTCCATCAAGTGAGAGATCCCAATATACATTGTCTGGTACAGTGTGTTTCCCAATATCTATCTCCTTTATGTGTTGAGCTAGTGAGCTAGGAAGGGTATCTTGAAGTTTGTTGATGTTCCATTCTCCGTTCTGAATGAATTCCTTGACAAGTAGCTTAGGGATCTTATGGGTACCAGGAACCAAGATGGCAAGGGAACCTTTACAGGTCCAATTGTCCCACCAAAAGCTAGAATTACCTGCATTAATATGCCAAATCATATGTTGTTCTGCAATGTTTCTTACCTTTGTTAATTGTTTCCATGCATGAGAATTGCTAGAAGACCATTGCTTTGCAACAGGATGGGCTCTTATACAGTATTCGTGCTTGAGAAAACTAGCCCATAGGGATGGAAAAGTTCTGAATCTCCACCATCTTTTGATAGCTAGGAATTCATTTATATCTTCCATATTTCTGATGCCTATACCTCCCTCATCAAGAGGGAAACATAGATTTTTTTCATGATCTCCAATGATATTTTTTGTGATCTCCCTCAGAGCCCCAGAAAAAATTGGCAAAATATTCTCTAGCAGGTGGAAGGTGGCTTTGGGAGGATTCATAGCTGAGAGAGTATAAATAGGAAGAGATTGGAGGACACTCTTAATTAGAACAAGCCTACCACCAGAAGAAAGCATCTTACCATGCCAACCATTGAGTTTTTTAATGACCTTATGGACCAAATGATCAAAAAAATCAATTTTCTTTCTACCAACATAAAGGGATAAACCAAGGTAAGTAAAAGGGAAGTCCTTGTCCAAAAAACCTGTACAGTTTCTAATTCTATTAATACGAAGAGCACAAGTGTTAAGGGAAGTCAGAAAGAAACTTGTATCCCTATTAACAAGCTGACCAGAGCTCCTCTCATAGGCCTTTACAACTTTCATAATCATCTTAATAGAGGTGTTGTCACCACTACTAAAGATAATAGTGTCATCGGCATAGACCAGATGGTTAATAACAGGCCCATTAGAAGGAATAGAGAAAGGATAAAAATTGCGATCATGGTTAAGGTTATTAAGAGATCTAGACAGAACATCAACATCAAGAATGAATAGAGAAGGGGGTATAGGATCCCCTTGTTTCAAACCCTGAGAAGATGTAAAAAATCCAGTTCTATTGCCATTAATAATAATAGAGTACCATACGTCATAAATAAGATTATTGATCAAATCAATCCAAACTTCAGAAAAACCAAACTTCCTAAGGACGGATGTGGCAAAGACCCATGACATTATATCATATGTTTTTGCCATATCTAGTTTGATAACAATATTTCCCCCAATATTTTTTGTAAAAATTTTCTGAATTATTTCTTGTGCCAAAAGGACATTTTCTGTAATCAGCCTGTCTTTCACAAAACCCGTTTGATTTTCACAAACTAGTTTTGGAAGTAATGGGTTTAGTCTTTTTGAAAGGATTTTTGAAACAATTCTGTTGGTAAAGTTTGACAGACTTATAGGCCTGAAATCAGAAAAAATTAGTCGGAACATCATTTTAGGAATTAAAACAAGGCCCGTTCTCGTTAAGTGTTTTACAGAATTATTTTGAAATTGTTGAGCCCATAGGTCATTGATGAAAATTCTGTCCAACCTTTTCCAATCTCTTTTACTAAGACTCCAGTTGTTACACCAAGTAAACTTTGGGCCAGAGAAACCTAAATCAGATACCCCGCCAGAATCCAAACAGTTGATGAAATCTAAACTCCTATGAATTATGTGAGGGGTCCCCCCTAGTTTCTCGTTCGGCTCCATGATCACATTAAAGTCACCCCCAATACACCACGGGCCATCAATGCTATGACTATCCTCCACCAAGCTATCCCACAAATCCTTTCTCTCAACTGTCGTGCACTTGACATATATGGCAGTGATGTACAGACTATGATGATAGTTGTTGATATCGAATTTGATGGTAATATGTTGGTCATCCTCTGCAATCATCGTATGAGTACCATTGTTGTTCCAGAAGCACCAAGTTTGACTGTTTTCATTGGAAGTACAGTTTTGAAAGCCAAGGAATTTTCTATAACCCTCAATTTTCTTTTTATCTATGAAAGGCTAAAAAATGGCTACAAATTGAACCTTGTTAATGTTGCATAAGTGTTTCAGCCTTTGAATGTCTTTTTTGGTTCTCACTGCTCTAATGTTCCAAAAAATAGAACTAATCATTAGCACTTGTGGGAGAGGTGTTTTGTTTTTGACTTCTTGTAAGTAAAGGATCTTTTCTTGCCTTGTGTCTTATTTTGGTACCTCTGACGCGTGATCTCCCTCTTGATTCATTGTTGTTTTGGGCAGATGGTTCAGCATAAACTTTAGATATTTTGTGATTACTGGACTGAATATGTAATGGAGGAGTATCATTGTTCAGCTTCTCTTGATTGAGGTCCATTGAGGGGTTTGGATTGGCAGCATTTAAGTCAACAAACAGTTGAATCCCGGGTGTTTAATAATATCTGAGGGGAGGCTCGATGAGCTACAACTGTCAGCAACAGGAACCTCCTAGTTCCCATGATTTTCATTGTTAGAATCAGCTATATTGTTTGTGCCCTGTTGGTTCATATTTCCAACCATAGCCGCTTCTTCAGACCTTTGCTTCTGATTGTTTTCTGTGTTCTCAACCCTTGACATAGAGAGTTGTTGTTGTTGTTGATCCGAGCTGTTGAGAAGACCTTGTGTTTGAAGGTGTTCTTCTAGAACTTTGAGAGACTTATTATTTTGACTAGAAGTAGAATTCTTGGCCCTTTGTTTCCTGTAACTTTCCTGGGAAATAGCATGTTTGAAAACAACTTTACTTTTCTTTTTTGGCATTTTTTTGATTTTGTTATTCTTCTTCTTTTTTTCCTAACATTCTTTGCATTCAAGACATCACCTTTGTTAACATGGGTGGAATTGTCTTGGAGTTGAACAACCCCAGTGATCAAGTTCTTATTATTGAATTTAGGTTCATTGTGTTTGATGTTGTGCTCCTTACCATTTGACCCATCTGTTTTATCCTGAACTTGTAATTGACCCTTCTCAATTCTGTTACCAGTGACCAAATCAACAGTACTCTCCATCGCTCTTGTGCCCTGCTTTTCATTGTCCGCTGCCCTGTTCACTTCAGTGTTGGTTTTCTTCTCCAAAATTCTGCAGTTTATCATGTTGTGCCCCAATTTCCTACAGTGATTACAGAACTTTGGAACTCCTTCATTCTCCAGTTTTTGAATGAAACCGTGTAGGGGGAGTTTTCATCCTCTGACCCAACCCAAACGGACTCAATCTGTGGTTTAAGTAGGTCAATTTCGACTCTAGCTTTTGCCATGCTTGGTCTTGTTTTACCACTAGTCGCCACATCCAAAGTGAGTGGAGTACCAATTGAACTTAGGATTTGTTTCACATAGTTCCATGAGTGCATATTGTACGGAAGGCCAGGGAGGAGGACCCATACCGGAACAATAGGGTTGTCTTCCTCCGGTTTGAAGTCGGGGGACCATTTTTGAAGCCATATTTCAATTTCCTTAAATCGAGACCTAATTCGGTCGATTTGGAGACGAGGTTTTAGAAATCAACCCACAATGGTGTATTTGCACGATTCATCCATTATTCCATAATAATCTGAAGCTTTGAAAATTACAGCAGGCATACCGTTATGAGGGATGTGTCTAGCTTTCACTTTCTCTTTCTCTGTTTTAGGAACAGTCGATGCTGTGATGGAAGAAGCTGAGATTTTTTCTGCATGGGTAGATTTTCCAGCAATTAGGCCTTGTATGTGAGACGCCTGTGGTTTATCTTGTTGAAGCCCTCCCAGACGTGCCGGTTGGAGGCCTTCCGGCGACTCCATGAGGAGGCGCGTGGTCCAGAAACGCCTGAGTTATAGCCGTTGAGAGAGAGTTTAGAAGAGAGAGAGCTTTCTTGTCATTGTTCAGTAAATGTCAAAGTTTCTACAATTCAATTTAGTAATTTTATAGTAAGTAGTTGTTAGGCCACATTACAACCATATATGAATTATAAGTGGAAGTTAGGCCAAAATACTATATATAGTACAGTCTAATAGATGGACTTATCACTACAATCGAACGAAAAAAGGTTTAGAAATATAGCAGTGTCTAGAACCAGAATGCAGGTTTACGTTTACCAAAATCCCAGATTTAGTTTCCAACTTGAAAAACCCAGTCACAAACATGGTTTTGTCAATTCTTCTTATGCACCAAAATTCATTCAAATCAACTTCTTTTGTACAACTTATCATAATTGGAACGTGAATCTAAGGCTACCACCATACCCTGCAATGGTAGTAAAAAGCCCGAAAATCTCAACTAGTATGACCCAGGAAACCCATGATTTTGCTAACAAAGAAGAGACTCGTGAAAACATTTTCAAGGTGCTAGCTAAAGATTTTTAATAAATTTTCCCTTTGGTTCAAAATGTACATACTCCCTATGATTTCATTTTATGTAGTACTATTTACTTGTTAGTTCCTTTCATAAAGAATGCCACTTTTTAAAATTTACAAATAATTAAATTTGAAATTCGCGTTTTATAAGTAATATGCTTTTATAGCTACAGAAATCTCTTAGTATATTTTACATAACAAGTATCAAAATTAATTCTGCTTTTCTTTCTTAATATAACTTTTTGCCTAATCAAACTGTACCAGATACTAATACATAGATTTAGGGATAGTTAAGTCTAGTAATCTTTATACCTCGTGACTCTTGTATAAATTATAGTACGTCATTAAAGGAAGGGGAGGGATTCAAAAAATGAAATATCGTGATTATATAATTAGCTAATGTTCATATTTGCAGGTGCTGAAGAATTGGCATGCTTCAGATATTAAGTGCAAAAAGATCTTCGATCAACTGAATGCGATGACACAAAATTCTAGGGATTGCTTGGTGCTGGTCGATGGTCGGCCAGTACTACAACGAACTGTTAAAGTTATATTGCTTTATCAGTACGTTCTGATGGAAAATAATAGCAATGGTGTTATCATATCAACTAATTCTAGTGAAGGGAATTGCTTCCTTTGCAAAAATGAGCTCGTTGAAAATTACAAGGATGTCATGTTCTCATATGTTTCATGTCAATTGAATTAGAACATGGCTTATGGAAAATAATGATTGTCCATCTTGTTTTGCCAATGTTGACGGTCTAGCTGATTCCATGCCATCCAGCATGAAACTTTAAACTTTGATGTATTAAACCTAAATTTTAGTAGTATTTATTGGAAGAACTACCGAATTGCTGAATAAAATTGGAATTTGTACTAGTTGTTAATTTGATATCCTTTTCTGGATTTATGTTCTTTTATGTTATCCTTTCCTGGATTATTATGTACTAGACTTTAAGGGACAAATTTCACTAGAAATGTTCCGAGTTGTAATGTGATGAGTAATATAGTAGAAGTTACTACTCTTCTGTAGCAAAAAAAGGAGAAGTGTTTCTTCTGCTTTTACGGGTTTCGTGTCTATTAATTTCCAATTATAACGTTATTATATTGCCGATCCTATTTCCAAGGGCGGTTTCTTTGATAGAATTGGACTTTCATATTTTGAACTTTATTTAACATTTTCTTAATCTTTAATTTAGTAAACGAATGCTAGAAGAAAAGAAAACCAGAATATTACACAGACAAATAAATTTGTGTTTATACAAGTCATCAAGGTTTAAACAAAAAGAAGAAAAAAACTATCCGTAATGTGGCGAACCCCTATCAACATATAGTAAATAGTGGTGTGGAGACATGGACATTGCTCAAAAGGAAGCTGAAATTTATCCTTGAATCGACTAAGTATTACCGAAAAATAAAAAAATAAATTACTGTACTTGCTGCATTCTGATTTATGTGTTATGCTTTCGAAGGTAAAGGCTATCAACAATTATTCCGAGGTTCTTCAATAACTCTATGATTGTCATCTGTATATTACTTAGTAGCATAAGCGGACGCACATGAAGAGTTGATGGGTCAGCAGCGCCCAAAAACTTCTGTGAATCTCGCATCGAAAAAATACGAAAAAGATGTTGGGTATATAAGAAGATAAATTTTAGACCCTAATGACACATTTTTAAGTCGTGCGGGCCTAACTCTAAAGTGGGCAATATCGCTAATGAGTTGGACTGTTCAAACTTCGGCAAAAGGTCCATATATATTTCAAAATTTCATCGAAAAAAGAGTAAAGGCCCCCGTATCAATCTTTATGAGGTGTGATAAATTTATATTGAATGTCATGCTGCCCCAGCGACTGCCGAATCATGGGTCCGCCTTTGCTTTGTAGTATTTTTTTGTTCATCCCGGACCCTGTATCGGGCTGTATTTCTTTTTTCTTTTTCTTTTTTTAATTTCTTTGTTCAAGTTTTCATGTTCCTTAACGCAATAGCGAGGGGGAAGTGCACAGTTAGACATTAATAAGAAATGTATTTTCATTTAAAGCCACTATTTAAAATGTCTTTAGTCTTTAGCCACTGCTTTAATAAGCTTTACCCGTCCGGACGAAAATACCCTTTTGCTCATAAAGTTCAGGACCAAGTGTCCTTAACTTATTATGAGCTTGTTACTGTAAGTTCAGACTAGCTGTCCTTAATTTATGAGCTTGTAAGTCTAAGTTTAGGATTACCTGTCCTTAACTTTTGAACTTGTAACTCTAAGTTCAAGACTACATGTCCTTAACTTTTAAACTTGGAACTCCAAGTTTAGGACTACATGTCCTTGATTTCTGTGCTTGTAACTCTAAGTTAAGGACTACACTCTAAGTTAAGGATCAAGTGTCCTTAACTTATGAGCTTGTTACTGTAACTTCAGGACTAGCCGTCCTTAATTTATGAGCTTGTGAGTCTAAGTTAAGGACTATATGTCCTTAGTTTTTTAGCTTGTAACTCTAAGTGTAGGACCACTGTTCTTAACTTTTAAACTTGTAGCTCTAAGTTCAGGACTACATGTCCTTATTTTTTGAACTTGAAACTCTAAGTTCAGGACTACCCGTAAATTCAGTATAAATATTTAATACTTTTTATATATTTATAGAGTTGAATTTATTTTGTAGGATTTGTTGAACATGTTCTCTAGAGATGTATACAAGCCAATTCCAAAATTAATAGCCTTAACGTAGCTAACCCAATGAAGTACACAAAATTCATCCAGATTGTAGTTTGCTATTGATTGTTACAATAAATAAAACCAAAACCGTAGTAACCCATACTACAAATTTTAAGAATGTATATCTATATCGATACTCTGAACCAAAGTCATGGAGGTTCACCGGCGAGGAAGAGGACATGGACAAAAAAGAAATAGAAGAAAGGGCAACATCGCTTTTTCATATTAATTTTAATAAATTAGTGATTATTTTTGCACAATAGTAAAATTGTTGGGTAAAAAATAAATATCACATTAAATAGTAACTATCACACGCTATTTTAACCAATAGCGAGCCTAGTTCCATTTTCACTAATCATTAATTTTTGGATTAGATAATGGCTAAACTAGAATTTTAGCGCTTGACATCACGTGAAAAAGCCTTATCATAACTATATGGATACGTCAAACCATGTTAATTTGTTATAGTCAAATAATATATTAATGATGTAAGAATACACAATAATTTATCATTGTTATACTACTTTACGATTAAAAGTGGTCCTAAAATATTTACCCATATGTTATAATAAATTATTTATATACTGATTATAACATCATCAGTGTAATTTAATATGTTATTAAATTATTTACTATTAATTTCAAATTATCAATCACTGCGTAAATATTTTAATTTATCTTCCGTGTATAGAACTTGAAATCTAAAAAGAAAAATTGCTATGTGATTTTAAAACAATATTACAAGAATCCAGCGTAATCAATTGCATTAAGCATAATTCAAAATGTAAAAAACAATTATTCAAAACCATGAACGTACCGTTATTCCAAACATTTTTTCTTTTTAAAAAAAAAATTCACACCTTACTTTGATATTTACACAGCCAAGAAATCTGCCTCTTGTGGCTAGGGAAAACAAAGTTTATGTAATTTCAATTTTATTTTCCAACGAACTCTTCTTATTCCACTGTTCTTTCTTGAAATTTCCCTTGCTCTTTTCGAACATTATCCTTAGACTTCGATATAATTGAATGTTAAAAGGGATACAAAAATATATATATATATCCAAATAGAAAATAAAATTGTATGCTATATATTCACATAATCTTCAATATATTCCCATGGTGGAAACCTTTGACTAACAAAATTAGGATGCAGACAACAAAAGGCTCATCCAATTAAATATAACACATAAATAACAACTATCATATAATAAAAACAATTCATTTATTCTGCAAAAAGGATGGTTAATTTCCTACACTGAGAGCTAGCTAGTAGATAGAAAAACTAAACTTCCTTCTTCCAACTACAAACTCCTAACCATAACATAAAAACTATTCTAACAAAGTACATATTTATTTTCTCTTCTTAGCCGGTGGCAGGTCCTCATCTTCCTCATCCTCTTCATAATCATAGTCATCGTCGTCGTCGCTCTCATAATCATCCCCATCATCACTATCATCATCGCTGTCATCGTCATCATCATCATCGCCACCATTCCCTTCGTTGGGAGGCAAAAAATCGTCCCCAGAATCTCCATCATCGTCACTTTCTGATTCATCAGATATATTTCTATCATCGCCCGAAACATCATTTTCCTCGTACATATAACCATCATAGTTATCGTCATCATCTTTATTGTCATCATCGTCCCCATCTGTATCATTAATATCGTTATTATTCTTATGTCCAATTTTATTCTTTTTCGTAAACTCATTAAACGAAAACATTTTTTCAGGGCTTATTAACATAATAATAAGTAGCAGCTCATTAGCCAAAAGGATTTTTGAAACAACAAATTCCACTATAAAAGTAGCTATTATATCAAAACTAAGGACATTTGCTTTCATTTCTAGTCCTAAAAAGGAAAAATAACTCAAAAAAGAGACAAGACCTAGAGTACCAAAAGCCATTGACCTTTTAGCAGATTAAAAAAAGGAAGAAAAAAAAAAGATTGAATGGAAAAACTCCGATTTTTGTTCGCACGGACATATAGTTGGGGACCATGGTCTAATTTATAGGAAAATATCTGTGTGATATTACATGTGACATTATTACAAGAATCCAGTGGTAACTAAGTACTATTAATACGTATCAAAAACAAAATAAAGTAACTTATTAGTAATTTTTTAATGTCATTCCCCAAAAAAGGTGGCAACAAATCTATTACAGCTCGTCACTGCTTACGCATCATCATATGCTATCAAACATTTTCATGATTTTTATTCCCCTTAGATTTCAAAAAAAATATTCATTTGATTCCAAAATCGAATTATTTAATTAATTTCATTTTAGAACAAGGAGGTAACAAATTAAAACCCATCATTGGCAATGGATTTATTCTATAATAATCGATTCTAAACATTTTCATCATCAATATCCCCTAAAATTTTGGTCAAACACCTAATTAATTATTTTAAAATTAAGAACTAAGAATTTACAATTCATCAAAACACTGTCTAAGCATGCTATAAATATGTAGGAGAAGCTGAAACCAGCAGAGGGAAAAACTTTAAGTGGTGTACCTTTTTTTCGTTTTTAATAAAGCTAGCTAGATGCAGAGTCTGGGATGAGGGAGCTTAGCCCTCATGAGTAAGAAAGTACATGAGGGAGCTTAGCCGTACCTCGGAATCAACACAACAGGTTAGACAAGAACTTATTGAATACATATATAGTTTATAAAAAGATGATTCTTATTCGTGCACGTACAATATTGGAGTGTGACTCATGATATATAATGGTATATTAACTATAAATGGTTAGAGAATATTAATTAATTTGGTATCTGTCGTTAAATTTAATTTATCAATCGTTTCAACGCTAGTTGGTAACTTACTAACAATTTCATCACTATATTATTGGTCAATTGTCCAACTATTATAGTATTATTTGGTAATTTACCAACAAAAGTAGGCTCGGTGGATCGTAATTACCAACAAATTCTGCTTCGAAAGTAATATTAACAACTAATTTTAATATGTTAATAAATTACAAACCACAATCTTAATCTGTTAGTAAAGATTTTCAACCGATTTAGTATCCGTTGGCAAATTTACTAACAGATACTATTCGGTTGGTAATTTACTAACGCATTTTTTAGTTGATTCGTAAAATTAGCAACGAAATCCTTTTGTTGGTAAATAGTTGGTTGCTAATTCGTTAATAATATGTTAATAAACTATACTTCATTTTTTTTCCACCATATATACCAGCAGATACATACTCCGTTGGTAATATTACCAACGAAAAGTGTTTGTTGGTAATATTTCAGTTGGTAATACATTAGTAGGCAGTTGCTAGATTAGTCGTCAATTTTTTCCTCCATATTTACCAACTAAATTATTCAGTTAGTAAAATTTTGGTTGGCTAAGCGTTAGGAATCTGTTACTGAATTTTGAAAAATAAATCAGTTACGATTTTGTTAGTAATTTGTTGCTAATACACTAACAAGTTTGGGTAGTTGGTAAAATTCGTTAGCAATTGGGTTTTTTTTGTAGTAATGAGATCGGTTATATTCATACTACACTTCTGCACCTTGCATGCAGATCTTGGAGCGGAGCTGCGGTGGATGACGGGAGCCGACTCTGAAGATGTTCGTGCCTTCCGAATCTGGCTACCACTTGTGCTCGTGATTTTGTCTGTCAGTCCTTGGGATATTGAATGGAATCCAGATATATCATTTGTGGATTAGAATTGTGTTAACTATTAATTGGCTGACCTAACGGGTTCGGTTAGGTGTCATCACAAGTAGTGGATTTTAGAGTCGTGGCAAGTTGGTATTAGAGCACTAGGTTCGTAAGTTCAATGAGTCATGAGCAAGTGTCTAGTAGAGTTCCGGATCGGTATGATGACGTCCGTACCTATCTTCTAGAGGCTATAGGGAATTTAGGAAAATTTTCCTTCTTTCTTTCCTTATTGTGCAGCCATGTTTCATCTTGAACCCTATGATTTTGATACTTTTTATTCGTTCATATACGATGTTGTCGCACTCAGTATTCATTATGCGCCAACGGTTTGTGATGTTGTGGATGGATTACGAAGGGCTATGGATGTTTGATTATCATCGTGATGTGTTGTCTGGTCTTGAGAGCATATGCAGTGATAGATATTTCAGTCGTTCATTGTGGTACGTGGCGAGTTTTTATATCTGGTTGGTAAGCACGGACTAGGGAAGAATGGTTGGTGGCCTAGTTGTTGTGATTATGGTGGGTTCATGGTAAGGAGTCGATTTGAGTACAGCCGGTGGGTTATCGCTTATGTGATGAGTTTGGATCGTGTGTTTCGCATGAGGTTTCCATTCGTTGGAATGCATATATTATCATTTCAGAGCATTTTGGGAATTTTGCTCGACTATTGCAAGGATGGGTAAACGCTTGGCTTGGCAGAGTCTTCAGGGTGTTATATGACTAATATTGCATGAATTTTTAAAGTATTCAGCTAAATTGGCGTGCGGGATCGGGGCAGTCATGAAGATATAGTACTTTGGATTATCGATGATATGTTATATAGCTTCGAGCTAAGTCGGGGAGTCTGCTATTGACGGTCAGATTGCATGATCATGTATTGTGTCAGCTTCCTGGTTGAAAGGTTGCTTAATTGTTTCTTTAAACAGTCATGTGCTGGTGAAGTGCGAGTTGCTCGGTGTGTATTAGTTGTGTATTGAATAACATAGTAAGGTGTATGGTTATCGAGAAGGTTCTGATGAGTTCTAGATCATACGTAGCATTTAATGACTTCAGAATTGGTGAATGTAAAGGGCTTGAGATTGGTAGAGAATGATAACCGGATCTACTGTATTTCTATGTCAAGAATGATTCTACATGGCAATATTGGGGAGATGCAAGAAACGAATTCGGCTTGGAATAGGGTTCCTTAAGAGCGAGCATAACAGACAGAGTTACTTCGGGTTGGCAGTCTGTGTGACCCCGGATGAGTTAGAGGAGGTCAGTTTTGATGACTCAATTATGTGTTAATGAGTTCTGAAGAATTCACCATGGTTATGGCCACGACATGAGTTGATGTTTCTACAGGTATAGAAGCTATGGCGTTATGGGCGAGATGGACCTCGTGATTTTGATTTGCTCATGGCACCATAGCTGTGTTTGTCTTTCTTAGTATTGTTCATGCCTAATCATCTTCCCACCATTATAATTTTTTAACTCTATCGTGCTTGATATTGACGCACGTGTGATCAGTGAGACGAGCATTATGGCTCGATTGTAATCCCTATGTGGATTGATATGATTAGATCGGGTTGCGCCCTGCAACAATAATGTGAAGAGATGTAACTCCTTATGCTTATTTTGTGTATTTAGCTTTCACTATGTTGAAAATAATTCATAGGAATATGTTAAAATTACCATGCCTTCTTAACTTTCTTAGTAGCCTTCTTATTCAACTTTATTACTATTATTTGTCATATCTGAATTGTTACTTGTTTGGTATATGAACCGCGTTGTGTGGGACTACATATGGCTTTCTGGTGTGACTTGTTGGTTGGGCTGCTTGTATTGGCAGATATGAAATTTCTAGACCAGAGATTTGCACTATCGCAATGGGATAAGGAATATTTGGAAGAATGATACCATTTTCCGCTAAGGATTTGGTCAATGGCCTTGGTCGGACGAGTGAGCTTCTTGGCTTATTGATTAGATGAGTGGTTAAGAGATTATGCATGTTTCGTTCATCATCGGCATCGTATGAAGGTTTTGAACAAGGCTTTATTTGATATCAGGTTTACTACCGGTACCGAATTTGCTTTTGGGAAACTATGGTGGATAGCAGTTATTGTTGTGAGTACCGGAGTGATGTGGTATATCGCGTGATTACATTTTGGGTTATGGTTATGGCTTGATATAGCTTGTTCAGACTTATACAGTGTGTACATATGAGATTCGGGTCTTGTAAAGAATCTGGATGCTGGAATTGGGTTCCAAAGTTTACAGACTATGGTTGAAGTTAGGATCTCCAATTATGTTGTGTTGGAAGGCTTATATGGAGCAGAGTAACGTGGGATCACCCTTCGGTATGAGCATGGTAAGGTTACACCGTGATTTTATGGCCTTGGAATGACTCTTGGCACGTTCAAGGAAGAACGTATGTTTAAGTTGGGGGTGTAACAACACGACCGATCGTTTTGAGCATTCACATTCCCTTCAGTTGTTTGAAGTCTTGAGAAGCTTCATTAACGTATAAATACTTGTGTGAATCGTTGATTTTGGTTTCAGGTGATTCGGGATCGATTCGGAAGAAAGATTCTCATGTTAGAAGCTTTCAGTTGGAAGAGTTCATAAAGTTTGAATTTTGTGTATTTGACCCTAGATTGGAGATTTGATGGTTATGTTAGGTCCGGATGGTAATTTTGGACTTGGGCATATGCCTCGATTCGCATTTGGATGTTTCTTGAAGGTTTTGGTGTTTATTGATGAAAGTTGGCAATTTGGAGGTTTGGAATATTCATAAGTTTGATCGAAAGTTGACTTTGATGATGTCAAGTACGGATTTTGGTTTTCGGGAGTTGGAATTTCGTTATATCATTTGGGACTTGTGTGCGAAATTTGAGGTCATTCCGAGTTGATTTGATATAGTTCGGCAAGAGTTTTAGAAGTTGAAAGTTCAAAAGTTTATTTAGTTCGAATTGAGGTGAGATTTGTGGTTTTGATGTTGTTATGTGTGATTTCAGCCCTTGAGTAGGTTTGTATTATGTTTTTGGACTTGTCGGTATGTTCAGATAAGGTCCCGAGGGGCTCGATTGAATTTCAGAGTGGTATCGGATCATTCTAATTGGCTTGGAGTTGCTGGTTGCTGTTGTTTGCTGATGTCTCTATTGTTCTTCGCAATCGTGAAGAAATGGCCGCGATCGTGTAGTGATTGATGGAAATGCGGGATTTTCTTCATCGCATTCACGACAGGTCGACCGTGTTCGCGTGGAGTTGGGGCAAGTCTTCTCCACGTTCGCGAATGTTGGATTGCGATTGTGTAGTGTGAATTGGGAGGTGGAGCTGGAGGCCTTCTTCATTGAATTCGCATAGTGGGAGTCGCGTTCGCGACGTTCTAAATCGCGTTTGCGAGGAATGTGCCGCGAACACGAAGTGTTTTCTGGTGGCAGTCGCGTCTGTGCTTCACGATCGTGAAGGGATTCCCGCGATGGCGATGCGTATTTGTGTTCTGTGGTTATAAGTACTCTTTTGCGGATCATGAGTCATTTTATCATATTTTGAGTTATGGAGCTCAGATTTGGGAGATTTTGGAGGCGATTTTCACCACATGAATTGGGTAAGTGATTTTTACTCCGTTTTGACTATATTCTGTGATTCCATCTTCGTTTTTGGCATTTGATTGATGATTCCAAAAGAGAAATTAAGTATTTTTGCCTAAACTTTTCTAATGTGATTGTTTAGTTTTGAACATCAATTCGGAGTCGGAATTGAGTAAAAGTATGGTTGAACTCGTAATTGAATGGGTTGTCGGATTTTGTGAGTTTTGTCGAGTTCCGAGATGCGGGCCCGAATTTGACTTTTTGTAGACTTTGAGTAAATGTGTAAAAAATTTGACCTTTATCGATTGGGTTTTCTTCCTACGATATTATTTGATGATTTTGAGTAGCTTGTGATTAGTTTCGAGGCGTTCAGAGGATGATTTTAGCCGGATGGCACTTCTAGTGTACCGATTCAACTTATTTAAGGTAAGTGTCCTGCCTAACTTTGTTAGGGAAATTTTTCTACTAATTGACATTGTTTACTACATGCGGGGGTGATGCATATATGAGATGACGAGCGTATATACATGTGTCATGATTAATCATGCTCGGGGATAAATTATGCGATTAATGTGCCTTGTAGAATTATGTGACCTTGTTTCATGTCTTACTTGATCTCTAGATTACTATAAATTTAAAATTAAATGCTAGAAACCAAGATTTAGCTTATTATAACTTGATTAAAATTTGACGAATTTTTGCGAAGCAATTGATGTGTTAAATTCGGTCATCACTATGCTTAATCACTAATTATATCGCTATGACCATTATTCTTTAGATATTGGATTCTATACTTGAGTCAAATATCATTTTTGAGACTTGTTGAAGTACTTTAACAATAAGGTTCTTGAGGTTTATTGAATTGTTATGTCTTGGAAGTTGTGATTGATATTCATTTGGAATATTCGCTAATCACTCTCCTTGATGTTATTTATGCTTCCTATATTTCTTGTTATTGACATATATGTGCTTGGTGAGGAACAGTGTAAAGAATGAAAGGTGATGACATGCCATTTTATATACATTATCATGTGAGAAAGAATGTAAAGTACGAAGGGTGATGTCGTACCATTTCATTACATTATCATGTGAGGATGAGAGTAAAAGCATGACGGGTGATATCGTGCCATTTCATTTAAATTATCATGTTTTCATTTACATTATCATGTGAGAATAAGAGTACACGCACGAAAGGTGATGTCGTGTCATTTCATTTTCATTATCATGTGAGGATGAGAGTAAAAGCACGAAGGGTGATGTCGTGCCATTTCATTTATGTTATCATGTTTTCATTTACGTTATCATATGAGGGTGAGAGTAAAATCAAGAAGGGTGATGTCGTGCCATTTTATTTACATTATTATATTTTTTTATTATCATATATTCATGGCACGAAGAGTATTTCCGTGCAGGCGAGGACGAGAGACATGCATTATGTTGTGATATCTTTTCCTTGTGTATATATTCATGCCTTTATCTTCAGTCGTTACTGTTGCACCAATAATTTCCATGTGACTTCTTGTTGTTGTTATGTCTTTGTCCTCTATCTCAATTGTAGTTGTATTATCGATGCCCTCTATATGTTTAACTTGCAAATATCACGACTTCCTTCTTGTTTGTCATACCTACATTTATGACGTTTCTCATTTGTTGCACTTTCATATAAACCTTCTACCATGTTAGTTAGTCATGCCTTCCATTTGTTAGCTCATAAAGATCATATTTTCCATCTTGTTTGTTATATCTACATCTAGGCCTTCTATCATGTTAGTTAGTGAAATTTATGTTCTTCTTTCCTATTGCTGTCATTATTTCTATGCCTTCTCTACCTAGTCTGTTACCGTTTTCCATATGTAATGTCTTGTTCATTATTTCTACATGTGTATTTCTCCCCTTATCATTACTGTTATTAAGTATTTCTTTCACCTGGTTGGTACTGTTATACGTATATTTGGTGAGGAAGAGATAAATGCACGAAAGGTGTTGACGTGCCACCACTACTAGAAATAAGCTATTTTCTGACTACGAATACGGTCGGAATGCGGTCACAAAACGGTAATTTTCGACCACATTCAGACCGAAATAACGCGGTCGCAAAATAGCTGGTCTGAAATATTTTGCGACCGAATCGGTCACTAAATTGCGACTACGTCGGTCAGAAAAAGAAAATAGGAAACACTCACAAATGTTGTCAACTGTCCGACTGACGCGGTCGCAAAGTATTTAAATTAAATTTTAATTTTATATTACCTTTCGGACTACTTCGGTCGCAAAACTTAAAAATAATTATACTTATATATAATATTTCCCACCATATTGGTCTCAAATATTAAAACGTACTTTGATTTTGTTTAAGCTTTTTCACTGATGCAGTCGCAATTTTAATTAAATATTATTTATTTATTATGTTTCCCACTACTGTAGTCGCAGAATATTATAATTCTGAAAAATCTTATAGCATTTTGCGACAACATTAGTCGGAATTCAGAAGGAAAATTGAAAATATTTTAACAAATTTCGGCCATTTTAAAACAGTACCACCTGTCAATTCTAAACTAAAGAATCAATCAACCATTCCTAACAATTAATCCACCATTTCAACTCATCAAACACATAAAATACAAATAATTAAAGAAAATATAAGGATTTGTAACTAAAACATCCAAGAACCAACTTAACATTACAATCATAGTCAAGTCTAAACATCCAACCATAACAAATAATAATGTCTCAAACAGCACACCACCACAAACTAAAACTCATTATCCCCGCCACGTTCGTCATTAAAAGGATCAACTTGACGCATGCTCATAAGTTTCTCAACTAGACTCTGCAATTTGTTAAAATTTGCATGATCTTCTTTCCGTTCCTCCTTCAACTCTTCAACTTTTTTTCGTAATGCTTCCACCTCTTCATGATCCTGTGAATAACTCGTATCACCAGACAACAATGTCGTAGGACGACCTACGGAATATTGCGATCCAAGACCGTAGGTTCTACCTTTCTTTGCACCACCAACCACCTGCGACCATATTGAAGCTGCATCATTGAGTGACACTTGAATTGAGCTACCATCCTCGGAATCGGGTTGACTTTGACGCCATTCCTCAAAACATTTTTGATAGGCTTCCTGAAATTAAAATGTTAATCATTAAGATTTGAGTGACAATTTCCTTAATGACTGCAATTCAGAGTGAACCAATCTCAACTCAATTTAAACTACCAAAGATATTCCTATCATTCTGTAACTTAAAATAGGTAATTGGGAATCCTATGCACAAAGTTCCAACTCAACAATCCTATGCACAAAGATATTCCCATGACTGAAGTTTGTTTTTAACAAGCTCTCAGTTTCAAATTGAATGTTGTGGTTTAATATTACAAGATCTCTACTAGTGGAGATTCTACGCAAAATATTCTCCAATAAAGAGTTATTCTAGTCATATAGTATCACCTAAAGTGATTCGCCCAATCCTGATAAAATTAAAGCATGGAAGCTGGACTGTTTGTTTACTCAGTATGGACTGCCCATCACTGGAAATGTTAACCAAAAGAGAAAATTTGCCATGGGAGATTTTCTTTGGACCTATTAAGAACCTGCAGAATCTCTTCTTCTCTCTGTGTAAAACTTTTTAATATTGCAGTTTGTTTTTCGTGTATAAAAGTTAAAAGCTATTTTTCATAATATGAAATAATGGGTTGATCATATGGTTTAGTTTCTATATGTCTAGTACTTATAATTTTCGTTATCAATATAAGTTTTGATACAGATTAATGACTCAACTAAACTTGAAAGGATACTTCAAGAAACTTTTTGTCCTAAGTCAAGACTCAAGACTCATACTCCCAAATCAGTGATCATCACTACCTTTATATTTATTCTAGGTCTTTATTTCGATAATGATCAACTTTTCAAAAGCATTAGACTTCAGCTAGATTACTTCTACTCTAAAGTTGGGAAAACCATATTTGCACAAATCTAGCTGGTACAAGGTCTTTATCAGATCAATCAACTACTTTTAATTTCCTTGCATTCAGATTTAAAAAAAAAAGAAGAAAAAGAACAGAAGAAGAAGAAGCATATGCTTTAGTTTGCATTCTCCTTTCCATTCTTACTGTTAAAATGATTGTTTTGGTTGGTGATATTTATAGACATGGATAGTTGGAAAATGCTTACATATATCCTCGCAGCACGCGGCTCGACCCATTCTTTTGTACCGTCCTTTTTCTTTTTCAAATGTTTGTCCTCAAAAACCTCAGCATAAGTCACAAGTCTCCCTTTTTCCTTTTCCTGCACAAAAAAAAATTAAATTAGATAAAATTCAATTGCATCTAGTTAAAATCAAAACAAATATAATAAGAAAGTTTCTATATGTTAACTTCTATTGTTCTTGCAAGAAGAAATGTCAAAGTTGATTATGCATGACAAGTTAAAGGCTTAGGCGACATAAAACCTTTTCCTTCTACGCTACTAAGAAAAACAATTGTGCATGCATATATGACCGCAAAAGCATCGGTTGAATTAGTAATTTCCTTTTACATTGAGTTTTTCGTTGATACACTGAAAACAGAAGCATAAATTTGAGAAAATTAAGTCGAATAGGAATATCCCATGACTGCATTTGTTGATCAGATAGATATCTGCAGCATAGCTTCATTTCATAAATGCGATTCCTTTTCTCTCGATGTTTAGATCAATCTATTTATTAATGCTCTCACCTGAATATCATATACTATCACCAGCACATGAATTTTAGATTCAGTTTGTTCACTTGAAACATGTGCGTTTTCAATTTTTACTCCGCCACTAACAGAATAATAAGTAGGCTGGGAAATCATAGTAAAAGAATTATCTTAACGTCATACTCAAACTATAATTAGGCTATTTTCTTGGAATTTCTTTTGGTAATAGAATGTGATCTTGTGATAATCCAACTTTAAGCTTTAGATTTTAACGACAGAAGATCTACTTAATGACATGATGGAGAATGAGTTGTATCTAAATGCAATCACAGAGAGTCTCTTAGTACTATTTAAGGAACTACAACACTATGATAATAATATGATCTTTCTACTGTCTGGTGAATTTATTTTATTACTCAGACGGCATTTGGTCAAATATAGTTGATAAACATGCAATTTAAGGTTGATCATTGTTTAATTACTTTAAGTTTCTTAAATTAATTTAGTTTTCTAAATTGTTTTAACTTTGACTGTTTCGACACACCTTGGTGATTGAAACTGAAGGTTACAGTCTTTCCTCCTTTGGCATTCTCGTTAAAATCCACATTTACTACTTTTGCGCTGCTACTGTATGTATTCTGAATAAGAAGCAAAATCCACTTGATTTGATATCTTGAGTACTTTTCTCACACTATGAAAGTTATGGGTTTACTACCGCGGTTTGTTGGTTATCGCTCTAAGGAAAGGATTGGTCGTGATATCGAGAAATATTAATCGTGATTTCTTGTTAGTCATTTATTGCTTCGCATATTTGTTTATTGTACTCTTTTATGTTATTTTCTAGTATTGTTCTATTGCTAGTTTACTGCATAGGTTATATGAGTGAGTATCTTTAACTAAAAGGCCTCGTCACTAATTCATCGAGGTTAGTCAAGATATTTATTGATACATGGGGTCGATTGTACTCATACTACACTTCTGCACTTGCGTGCAGATCCTGGAACGGAGCTGCGGTGGATGACGGGGCCTAACTCTGAAGATGTTCGTGCCTTCCGGATATGACTACTACTTGTCCCGGGGTAGTTTTAGAATTGAATTCTGTCTATGTACATTTCAAACAGAAGTTGTATTTATTTCATATGAGTTTTTTTGCAATAATCCAATCTTAATAACTCATGACTTGTACTACCAGCTCTTGGGATATTGAATAAAATCTAGATATATTATTTGTGGATCACCTTTATTTTACTAAAATTGTGTTAACTATTAATTGGCTGACCTAACGAGTTGGTTTATGTGTCATCACGACCAATGGACTTTGGGATCGAGACAAACAATTTTAGTGCCAAAGTTGCTAAGATCAAAAGGTTGTTTCTTTTAACAAGTGCAATTGCAGGGTTAAATTCCAATGAAATCTTTTAAGTTTATCCCTTATTCAAATTGATTTTTTCTGTTTCTTAACGAACTAGGAGAACCATTTAAATTTGATAAATTTACATATTCTTATTACTTAGTTACTCCTTATGTTAACGAAAAAAAAAAGATTAGCTAATAAGCACCGCCTATAAAAGTAAAACAGAAATTGAGATTATATTTGCATTAAAATTAATGGTCATGTCCATTCCCTAATATCTATTGAGAAAGTAAAATTTTCCATGTCATATTTTCATGTCACTCTTTGGTTTCCGTTTTATATATGTGACACCATATCTTCTTCTTAATTCATTCATAGAGAATGACATGATTTAATAGATGCACAAATATCATGGCACGATGAAGACCACTATATATATTTCAAATGCTACCAAAACAAATTAACGACAGACAAAATTAATAGGTAAATAACAAATATCCAGTCACTAGGTAGGATTCAGCATCTGATTAATGACTGACTATTAAAAATAACTTATTTAGCGATATATAATTTCTTCTTTTTTTCTTTTTGTAACGGAATTTCTTTCTTTCTTAAATTCCAAGTTGACAAGTCGAATAGGTCTAAGGAAGTAATATTTTTTAGCATGATACAACCATTGGTCTGCCTAAACCCATACGATATGGAGTAATACTTAGAAAAGAAAAAAGGAATAAGAAGAATAGACAAACCAGTTAAACAAATTATATCATGATAGTAATATGATATTGCAGAATGGTGGTAAAACACAACCGATTAAATTTGTTAAAACTTCATAATATATGTAAACAAATCAAAAGGACTGCAAACAAATCAAACTAAACCTAGCTAGGGTTACACAGACATCACAGTACTTAGAACTCTAGTGGATATGCCACTATTTGGTACAAGTTGGGCAACTAATGTTCCTCTCTAACCAATTTTTCATGCAGTTGAAGTGAAACATATGTTTACACGACATCTTTATTATTGCGGATCCTTCAAAAATGCATTCCTCACATATTTTGCAATTCTTAGTAGGATGAGTTCTTGACATTGCATTCCTATCATTCTTATTTATTTGTTGGTGCCTATGAGAAATATCAAACTTAACACCAAGTTTCAACACGTGACGATCATTAACGAGCACTGAACGATTGCTATGTACGCGTGCCAGTTCAATCAATTCATTGACGATTACTTTGCATTCAAAGAGTGGAAACTGGCAAATTTTTAGCTGGTCATGTAGGACACGACGAGTCTTTTTTGGGTTCTTGAAATCTTGAGATTCCATTGTAATACATGTTGAGATTTGTGGACGTTCGGTTTTCTTCTTTTTACTAGAAAGATCATGCCAAAGGTGTTCCATTTCGCAAATTAGCTGAATTTCAACTAATTCAAAGGCAGGATTGGAATTTCTGGGTTTGGTTTTGGGCCAACCAAATTTGTAATGCAATTTCGACTCTTCATAAGAGAATAACTCCATGTTGAATTTAACCTAACAAAAGATTGTTAGATGGCAAAAGGGCAGCTATGTGCACTAAACTCTCGCTATGCGCGAGATCCGGAGAAGGACCGGACCACAAGGATCTATTATATGCAGTCTTACCTTGTATTCAAGATTGTTTGATGGGTCAGAATAATTTATAGATATTCCAATTCTAAATCTTCTCTAAGAACGATTTAAATGTTTTACTTCGTTTAAGCCTAATTGAACTTGGTTTAATATCCTACTCCGAGTTAACAAAGGATAATTGATATCTGACTTGGTGTTCTATTTAACTAACTTAAGGTTATTTAATGCTTAGGGTGGGGGGAGGGGGGGAGGGGCAGAATTAAACCACGTGCATGTATACTATCACTTGGTTAAATATTAGTATATTCGTATCAATATAAAATAATATGTTGTAACAGGTTGTTTATCTTATTTTTTCAAGTAACTAAATTCACACTGTATTTGTTGTTATTATTTAGATTTTTTGTTTCTAGTTAATTACGTTGTATGGTGGCGTGGTCCTATGATAACACTGCAAAAAATTACATCAAAACGAGGGGGGACCCTATGTCCTTACGCCGCAAAACAAACTGGGGATATAAATGACTCCCATGAAGATCTACCACTATACTAGTTATAGCATGGTGATACATCAGAATATACCAGCTACTCTAGCTTGATCCAAATACAAAAAATGCAGCTGATGAGTCACAAACATCAATGATCTGGCCTGAGCAATTTTCCGTGTACTGTTGATGTTCTGGCCTGAGCAATTTTCATAATTCAGTAACTGATGAGTCACCAACATCAATGATCTGAAGATCATCACGTCATTAACGCCTGTATCCTGGTTAGCATTTCAGCTCCCAAAATAAAGAGTGAGGGAGAGAGATCCCCTTGATTGCAAGAAAATGAAAAAGAAAACCTTCTGACCCCATTAATCAAAACAGAATACCAACCACCATCTCTATCCATTTCTCCGAAAACCCAAATTGTTTATCCGAAATATAGTAACCAGTCTGGAGCTCATGATTTTGGTAATTGTTTATCCGTAAAACGGTATAGATGAATTTATACGTTGTGTCTAGACAAGTGAATTAATTTGATCAAAAACTAATAGGAGAAATGAATAAATATGCAATGCTTAGCCTTGAGACGAAGATGAAATAGCAGAAACAATAATTCTGAAACAGAGCTTATGGGCATAACTATAATGAAATCAAAAAGCAAGAAGAGAAGATTGTATCAAGCTTTGAAAAGATTATAGTGTATCATGCCTTCTTTAATGTCAATTATAAGGGTCATTGAAAAACGTGTAACAGTGGGCATGAATGACAAATTCTTTATAACGGACAGTATACTAAATATTATGGAATATTATTCATTAAATGCTACCGAGTGATAGGAATTTATTGCATATCTATGAGCATCATTTTTTCGGATAACAGATGGAACAATTGTCTTCGATTTTAACTTTCCTCTGTCTTAGGCTCACGTGTCGCTCCCTTAAGTAATCAGCATATTTTACCTCGTACAGTAAAGATCTTATTAGAACAATTACTCAGGCTTGTGGGTTTCCTTTCATGAAACGAAGTGGGATTATCCACTTCTGCAATAAGAGTTAAGCAAGTACATGTGAAGAATCTGTTCGTGATCATCTTTAAATAAATCTGAAAAGTATTGAACTGCTTCCTTCGCAATCTCCTCCTCCCCCGTTTATCCACTGACCATTTGAATTCATAATTCTCTGAATGGTGAGTCTCCTCCTTCTATCGTTAATAAAAGCATGAAAATACTTTGTGTTTGAATCAGTTTGCAAAAAACTAGCTTAAGCTTTTTTGCAAGATCAATTAAAAGTGAAACAAAGGATAAATCTTAATCAAACATAATTGACTCTAGATCGAACTATATTGAATATATATAGCAAAAGATACTAGTTTATTGAACTTCTCTGATAGTCACAAAGTTGGCTTAATATGAATGACATGCTTACATTCTGGGAGCATAATCCTATGCTCATGCGTTTAAAGTGGAAAATCATCTCCCCCAAGGAAAGTTGTCTTGACCGTTGCTGGATTAGCTAGAGAGGGTTTCCTTCTCTCTTTTCTTTCTCCTTTTTTTGGTAGCAGCCCCCCCCTCTATGGAAGACTTTCCCCTATTTATACCTCCATACTCCCCTTTATCTAATGGTCTTTAACCGGCGAATCCTCTGGTGGTCACGTCACCTTTGAAGCGATGTTCACAGCGGGCGCTCAACCGCACAAATCCGTCGTTGATTCGATCTCGGATATGGCCGGTGGCCGACGAAGTCGTACCCTGCAAGTCGTGACCACGGTTTGGCCGACCTTTCACTGCCTCCTTTGGTGTTGACCTTATGGACAGATTTTGACCTATACAGTTAGCCCCTCCGCCCGTCGGGGTCGCCATCAGGCGAGCACGGTGGGCATACATGGTCGTTATGGAATCGTCAAAATTTGAGCATTCGGTCGTTTCTGGACGGGTGCATCGAGTGGGTCTGTCGCTTCTTGGGTCGAGATCAGCTTTGGGGTGTGGGCGTGCGTTCCTCAATGAGGGGAATATATGACACATTGAGGGAACATGTCAGACATGTATGTCATTTGAAGCAACATTAATTAGTCAGGTGTCATTATGACGCACGTTTCATATGGCAAGCGTCGCATCGTTTCTTGTGCTGCTTCCGTTGCTTTTTTGAAAAGGCAGCGTTTCGTTTTTGGTTAGCCGGGGTTTTTGCGCCTATAAATAGGAGGCCTTTGTCTTGATAGGGCATTATCCGAATCGAGTTTAAGTAGAAATCTTCGAAATCGCCGGTTATTTATCGTTCACACTTCCCAGGAGTGCAAACAACCCTCGATATCTTTTTTCCATACTCCCGATTCTTGCTTCGTTTTACAATGGCCATCTCTTCGAACCCTAACCAAGCAGTGAATGCTCTGATACCGAAGAATATTACTCCTCTTGACGAAGAGACAAGTTTGGTGGAAGACGAAAGTTTTCTGACGGCGGATGAGGTGGTACCTCGCCTGGGGAAAACTCGGAATGACTTTAACCACCCTGCCTAGGATGACCCTGCTCCGGTACTATCAGTGATGTATGCGGCGGCGCTTGCCGCCTTTAAAATCAAGTGGAGGATCACAGAGCATGTTGAACTCATCCCGGCGGGAGGTGATATAGTTCACTTACATCGCCCAGGATACTGCGCTTTCTACACATATCCTTTCGTCTTCGGGTACACACTCCCTCTTCCTTCATTGGTTGTAGACTTCTGCCGTTTCTACGAGGTGCGTCCGGCCCAACTCACCATGTATATTTACAATCTTTTTGTGATGTTGAATTGGCCGGTCGTGACGTTTCGCTCCATCATATGATGCACCTCTTCGCCCATCATTTCCAGAGGGGGACCATGTTGCACCTTCGCTATAGGGGTACGAATCGTTTGGTGATTGGAATGAATGATAGGACCAATTGCCGCTTTTGGGAGACTTTCTTCTTCGTGCGTACGAAGCACCTGGTGTCCGACCCCGTCGAATTCCTCAAGACGTGGAATTTTGCCCGTAAGTATTCCTTTGTTTCCTCTTGCTATGTTGATTAATTATTCGCCTCATGCGACCTCGTTAGATGGTCGCTAACCTTTCATCTATTGTTTTTTTTGCAGCTGAGAGGTCTCCTACCTCGCCAATGAAGGATATTTGCAACTGTGTGGCTTCGGGTCTTGCTGCATACCGTGGGGATCCGCGAGTGGGCGCGCTTCCACGAGAGGTTTGGGTGCAGACTTGTAGTTAGTAAGTCGTTTTGCTTTGGCTTTAGTCGTAATCCTCCTTTGTATATTTCTCTATACTTATACGGTCTTGTTTTGATAGGTTGGAGAGGATCGAGAAGACCGAGGCCTCCCCCGCTGGCATTTTGTCAACTGGAAGCTCCTGTACGATACGCGTCGGTGGCTCCTGTGAGCGATGATGCTGGAAACCCGGTCGCAGCAGTACGTTTGGAGGTGGCCGCTAAAGCCGGAGACTCCGGTTCTGTCAGTTTGTGGGTTCGGCGAGTCTTCCCTTGTTGGCAGCGGAGAGGCCCCATCAAACAGGCGTAGGATAATACTGAAGGAGGCCTCATCGACCGAAGTGCTGGCAAGGGGTGAGCCCACTCCGATGGTTTCTGAGGTGATAGTCAACGTTGAGCGGGAGGCGATGGAGAGTTCCTCTCTGGACGCTAATGAAGTTGACGCACTGGGGATACAGAGTCCTAGGGTGATCGTGACCATTCACAGCAGACCATCGTCATCTCGACAGGATCGTGCTCCTCCTTCGACCGAGGAGAGGGAGAAGGGTGTCCTGGTTGAGGATTATGAGACCGAGTCTGACCTTGATCTTGATGATGTGAGGCTGTTTGAGCGGGGTTTTACCAGGACCGTGGTGATGGTTGAGGGTCCTTCCCGAATTCTGGAGATACCATCGGATCTCAATCTTTTGCAGGATACGGTGGAGTTGGTGCCATAGTTTGACATCCTTTGTTCAGCTGCCTAGAGCGGAGCACTTCAGCCGATCAGCGACTCTCAGCTGTCGCGTGGTATAGTCGCGATTGGTTTGAGGATAAGTTCTTCTGCCTTCTTCGTTTGGTGATTATTCTTTTTCTGAACCTTACTACCCCTTCTCTCCCTTTTTTTCTTTGCAGACTTACATGATGGAAGTTGAGAGTGCTCGTAGGGATGAGATACGGGCTGAGATTTTCCTGAAGATGGTTGAGAAATACCGGCAGTATCGCGACAGATGCCGTGAGTTGCGCGAGAGGCTTGGGGCGGGCGTTTGTACCCGGTCTACCAGGGAACAATTGGAGATGAGGAACGAGGAATTGATGCGGTCTATCCGCAAATACAGCGAGTTGGAAGAGCTGCTTCATGCTAAGGATGAGGAACTTGAATTGGGCAAGAGAGTCGCCGCATAGTATAGGGACCTTCAAGACAAAGTGCAATCATTGCAGGCGGAGCTCGATCAGAGCGCTATCAAGGTGGAGGCTTTAAGTGTGGAATGGACGAAGAAGATAGTTGAATTGGAAGGGAAGGTGGTTGAGTTGGAGCAGGCCGAACGTGCTCATGAGTCTGCTTTGGCGAGAGTAGCGGCGCTAGACGACACCATATGTGTCCTCCGATCTGAGTAGGAGTCTGAGAGGGCGACGGCCACCTTGAGAGAGGCCAGACTTGAGGAGCGTATTGGAGAGATAGACTAGGATGCGCAGCGTTTGGGGGATCATGTTGTTGCCCTCGAAGCAGAGAAGGTGCGGTTGTTGGCTCAGGTGGAGTCCTCCACTACTTCCGCTCTTCGCCGCTTGCATGAGTTGTGGGTTTACGCTGAAGACCAACGAGACATATACAAGAGTTTGTGGGAGGCGGGAGCGTTTCTGAGGTTTTCTTTGAAGATGCTAGGGCGAAGGCACGTGAGGCCCGTGTAACCTGTGGTTATGATCCCGCATCGCCGGAGGTTGGCGGGGATGATGATGCCGACGATGGGCTTTCTAAAGATGACGGCGAGAGCGCCGATGGGGGTGACGCCGAATAAGGGTGTTATTGTAGTTTTTATGTTTGGCTTTCTCTTGTACTTGTTTATTTTCGTTTTTCCTTTATGTTCTTACTTTTTATTTGTTGAGCTTGTTCTGGCCTTTTGTAAGATATAGTTGTCGCGTTTGTGAATTGAATGACTGCTCAATCTTGTGTGTATTCTGGATTTTATTTTGATATACTTCTTTGCATACTTGCGTGGATTTATGGAGATTACATATACATAATTCAAGTGAGATCAACTAAAAATGATTCAACCGAGATCGAATATAAGTGGTTCGAGCGAGGTCGAATGTACTTGATTCGACGAGATCGAATATAAACCATTCGATCGAGGTCGAATGTAAAGGATTCGAGCGAGGTCGAATGTAAGTGATTCGAGCGAGGTAGAATACAAATGATTCGAGCCAGGTCGAATGTAAGTGATTCGAGTCAGGTCGAATATAAATGATTCAACCGAGGTCGAGTGTAAGTAATTCGAACGAGGTCGAATGTAAATGATTCGAGTGAGGTCGAATGTAAATGATTCGAGCGAGGTCGAATATAAAGGATTCGAGCGAGGTCGAATGTAAGTGATTCGAGCAAGGTCAAATGTAAAGGATTCGAGCGAGGTCAAATGTATGTAGAGTGGAGCAGTCTTGGAGTTGTGCGAAGGAAAGTTGCGAGTTGCTTTATTTGTACACTTCGTTGGAGAACGTTACAAGAGGATGCTACATACTTTGTTTATTGCGTACATTTGAGAAGTTCTCTCTACCTAGTCCCTTCATTAGTCCGTCTAGAGTAGACGATGGGCGGAGCAATGAATAAGTATCTTGAACTTCGAGGAAACTTATTTTACCTTGGATAAGGTAGGTTCCCTACGTGTTCGACGTCGGAGTTCGTCGGTTCCCAACGGGTCACGGTGGGTAGCCGCGAGGCGGGCCCTAATAGAAGTTTGTACTACTGACCTTTGGTGTTGGTTTGTGCGATGTCGAACTTTATTTGAATTCGGTGATGGCCGATAGCTGCAGGGGTGTTATTTCTAGTGAGATCGAATTGAGAACCCATTGTGAAGTCGAGCAAGGTTGATCCCCCCCTTTCCTCTTTTTTTTTGAGTTTTGGCTATTACCCGTCGCTGCGTTATCCACGCGTTTCCTACGGCGAGTTCTGCTCGTTTGATTTGTGTTGGGGATCCTTGCGTTCTATAGACGAACTTCAGTTAACCTGGCTTCGTTTTTATTAGAGAATGTCGGGCGCCTCTCGGGCGAGTCCCAGTCCGCTTTATTTCGCTTCTATTGGAGAATACTGGGCACCGCTTGGGCCAGCCCCAGTCCATGTCCGCTTTATTTCATTTCTATTGGAGAATACTGGGCGTCGCTTGGGCAAGCCCCAGTCCCTGTACGCTTTAGGAGAGTTTTTGTCCTTATTTTCGTTCTGACGAAAAAACATGGTAAGTTAAAATTTGATGAATTTTTGTTACCTTAGCCTAGCGTGCCGGAGGATGGAGGAGTCGTGTCGCATGGTTTCCTGCTTCGTTTCCCGTCCTAAAGACAATTCCAGATGTCTTTGACCGTACTTGTTCATCGGGATTTTGGGGCCGAGTCCCGGTCCGGATCCGTAAGATATGCACGAATTAAGAAATCATGTCATATTCTGCTTATAAGGTGCATGGTGCGTGCGACTACGGGGGTGGGGTGTGTTTACTATTCTTAAGGTATCATGAAGCGGGCTATTGTCTCTTACCTAGAGGTGGAAGAAGTGACCATCATGTAAGACGTTCTTGTCAATGGGATTACAATCGTGCCAAGTGTACGACGACCGGGGTTCCGATTCCCTCATATGTGTGACGAGCCCTGGTTGATGCTATAGAAAGGGCTGACCTAGATTGGATCGGTTTTGAGATCTAGAGGGAGATAAGATTTTGATTATGAAATCCCCACAGACGGCGCCAAATTATTTGCGCAAAAAACTAGCTTAAGCTTTTTGCAAGATCAATTAAAAGTGAAACAAAGGATAAATCTTAATCAAACATAATTAACTCTAGATCGGACTATATTGAATATATGTAGCAAAAGATACGAGTTTATTGAACTTCTCTGATAGTTACAAAGATGGCTTAATATGAATGACAGGCTTACATTCTGGGAGCATAATCCTATGCTCATGTTAGAAAATCATCTCCCTCTGGGAAAGTTGGTTTGACCGTTGCTGGATTAGCTAGAGAGGGTTTCCTTCTCTCTTTTCTTTCTCCTTTGTTGGTAGCAGCCCCCCTTCTGTGGAAGACCTTCTCCTATTTATACCCTCATACTCCCCTTTATCCAATGGTCTTTAACCGGCGAATCCTCTGGTTGGTCACGTCACCTTTGAAGCGATGTTCATAGTGGGCGCTCAACCGCACAAATCCATCGTTGATTCGATCTCGGATATGGCCGGTGGCCGACAAGGTCGTACCCTGCAAGCCGTGACCACGGGTTGGCCGACCTTTCACTGCCTCCTTTGGTGTTGACCTTATGGACAGATTTTGACCTATACAGAATCTCCATCCTCTTAACTAGTTACAACTTGTTTGGATGGTTGTTACGTATCGTTTCATAATGTATCGTATCGTACTGTATTGTATTGTACTGTATCGTTTGAGAAATACAATGTTTGGATAGATTGTGTCGTTTGCCATCGTTTCATGATATCACACACCAACAACATAAAGAATAAACTTGCAATATTATAAAGAAAAATTTTGATACATGGTAAAATTATTATATAAAAGGCAGGGTAAATGATAAAATAAAATTATTTAATAATAATGAAGGGTGAGATATAGAGAAAAAGACAAGGTAACGACGCGACCACACCAAATCGGTTTTTACATAAAGTGGCACATTTCGTCGTTATGTAACGACGGATTTAACGATACGATACAATAGAATTTAAGTAACAATCAAAACAAATATCGCATTTAAAATAACACTACGATACAATACAATGGGAAACAACCATCCAAACAAGTTGTTAATAATCTTTGTCTAAAAAGAGCTTGCTCACACATTTCAGCCATCTGGTGATGATATAATAGAATAGAAGTTCTTCTATACCATTACTTTAAAGAGGTCAAACTCAATAATAAGAATAATGGCCGATAAGATCAAAAGATTATTATTCCAGCGGAGGGATTGAACTTTATGAATCCAGGATTCGGAATTTTATGCAAAAATAAAAATAAAAAACCAGGTTCCTTGTTGTGTTCATCTTCTAATACTCCCTCCGGTTCACAATAAGTGATCAGTTTACTTTTAGTACGACCATTAAAAAAATACTAAATTCTATATAAAAATACTACTATGACTAAACTACTCCTAATTAAACATTTAATGTGATGAGTAAGAAATTTTTTTAAGGATATGTACATAGGGGTATTTTGTAAAAATAAATTGAATTCTTTCTTGATTACATAACTGGACACTTATTTTGAACTAAAATAAAAGAAAAACTGGTTACTTATTGTAAATCGGAAAGAGTATCAGCTTAACGCTGTTAGAAAACAAAATAGATGAAAAAGGGTTGACTGTTTAGCCTATAGCAGGGGAGTTGGGAACAAAAATATTGCCAAAAAAAACTCAAACGACCTAATTAAGTGGAAAAAAAAAAGTTACATAACTACCGTTAATGTATAGCGCCATGTATATGGGCGCTATACATAAAGTTGCAAAATCCAGGTATAGCACCCATATATGCGGCGTTATACACTTAATACACTAAAATACTAGACGGCCTACTAGTTGAAGGTTAGACGTGAAGATGGTTTTGTCTTTGAGGTACAAGGTTCAAACCCCTACACCAACATTTTTATATTTTTTCCTATTTCTTTTCCATTTTTTGTTCTTTTCATTATTTGATTTAAATGTTTAGATATAAATACTTTAATAGAGAAGTCATTTATTATTTCTTTAAAAAATAACCAATACTTTTAATAGTTATTATTTTGTGTTATACGTAAAATAAAATTATTTTTTTCCTTTTATTTTCAAATTAGAATTATAAGTTTTATTCTATAGTTAAAATTTCCATAGTTAAAAAAAAAATATATATATATATATATCGGTTGAATTATTTTATTTTTTGATATCTTTCTTTCTAAATTTAGTTAGCAAATATATATTATTCAATAGATAAGAAAAGAATACAATCCAAAAAAAATTATATTTTGAATCTAGAGTTAATCATACTTATTTGTAAGTACCATTAGCAATATCTAAACACTTAAATCAAATAATGAAAAGAAACAAAAAATGGAAAAGAAATAGGAAAATATAAAAATATTGGTGTAGGGGTTTGAACCTTGTACCTCAAAGAGAAAACCATCTTCACATCTAACCTTCAACCAGTGAGTCATCCAATATTTTAGTGTATTTAGTGTATAACGCCGCATATATGGGCGCTATACCTGGATTTTGCAGCTTTATGTATAGCGCCTATATACACGGCGCTATACATTAACGGTTAATGTATAGCGCCGTGTATATGGGCGTTATACATAGTTATGTAACTTTTTTTTTCCCACTTAATTAGGTCGTTTGAGTTTTTTTTGGCAATATTTTTGTTCCCGACTCATAGCAGGGAGTATATGGGTTACATCGGTAACAGTCAAAGGGTTGACTGTGGCCTATAGCAAATAGGTTGGAATCTTGAAATTCCAAGGGTTTAACTTATAGATGGATACTGTAAATTAGAATATTTCCAAAATCAATTTAATTTATAGCATAGTTTTTCAAAATAAAAGTATTTTTAATGAGAAACAGTTTGTGTCTGACTAATTAATTTGAATATCACTTTTGAGCAGTAATTACTATTTGTCCAAACTCTTAAAAGTACTATTTTTAAAGTTATTTTTCTTAAAACGCTTTTTGAAAAAGTATTTTGGGAGAAGCCACTTTTTTCCTTCTAAAAACTTGGTCAAACACCTTAACTTTAAACAAAAGTATTTTAAGCCAAAAAAAAAAAAAAATTGCCCAAACATGCTATCAATCTATTAAAGTAAATTATATAGTTACTTTATTTTTCAAGTTGTCATATCTTTATATTTGCTATAAACAGTTACCTCTTATTACACAAAATTACTTAAGGAAACATTTTTTTCCTTTCGTTGTTAGGAAAAGGTCTAATTTGTTAGGAAAGAAAAAAAAACCTTTTCCCTATCAAATTGGGACTATACCTAAGTTGACTATTTGGTTGGTAAAGTAATATAAATACATAAGCCGGGGTTGAAATCACTTTGTAAATTTCCCAAATTAAACTCTCAGAACATGGAGTGTGTTTTTGAATACCATCGTTGCTCCTCGAATATACTCACAAAAATTCATGAATCAACACAAGAATTAAATTGCCCTATAACCATTCAGTTTCACCTTCTTACTCAACAACAATATTGGCATATATCATCCCATGACCCTGCACAATATCAACTCCTTGATAATTACAATCAAACCCATACCAAATCACTTCATCTCACAGTTTACCCTTCTGTATACATGTCTCATGACATGCTTTACCATGTCATACAACAACATCTCCAGCACCTTTTTGAGAACAATTATCAACAAAGTTTGATCCATGATATGATAGAGAAAGTAGGTAAAATTATTGATGACGAATCTAACAATGGTCTTCATCAGTTAGAAATGTTCGTTGATGTAACATTAAACATTGACCATGTTGGTTATATGAGGATATTATTAGAGGAATCTTCACGCGACAATGGTATGGTACCTGCTAGTAAGTCATCCATGAAGTTGTTAAAGAGAATTGAGGTTGATGAAAAATGTATGAATGATGAATGTGTGATCTGTTTTCAACAATTTGGGAAAGAGACAGAGTTATTGTGCATGCCTTGCTCACATGTGTTTCATGCAGATTGTATTACAAATTGGTTGGAGAATTACGGCCATAGTTGCCCTATTTGTCGTTATGAGATGCCAACTACTGAACTAGAGGAAAAGAAACATTAGTAGTTTATATAGTACCAGTTCATGTTTGGACTTTATTTTAAACAAATAGTTGTATCATATTTCTCCCTGCCTCTCAAATTATAATCTATCATGATTTCTGAAAAATTTGTCTCAAATTCTGTCATTTAATTTTTTTCCTATTCTATTTTATGAATAAAGATTAAACGAAGAGAGGTTATATCTTACGACATAAATAAGGGTAAAGCAGTCAAAAATCTCTCTTATTTAAAATTTGCGTATAAAAGACAAACAACACAGATAATTTGAGACAGATGGATTGTATGAGCTAACCTAGATTCAGTAGTTTGATAACAGATAGTGAGGAGTTTACCTTAAAACACACAAAAAACTTGTGGACTCGGAATTAATTCCTGTTTTGTTTATTGAACTAATATTTCTTTGCTTCTCTGATTTTCTGATTGCAAGAGCTAACTCATTGTATGAATAGGCTACAGAGCGAGTATTTCAGCATTGAACAAAAAAAAGATCTATGCTAGGAATGCCAATGCATTAATACATATACTAGACAACAAAATTTGGTAGACATATGAGAAATGTACAATGACAAAACTAAATAGGTATATTCTCTCAGTCACCTTCCGCGAGGAGACTTTTGATAAGCTTGTAATGGAGAAGCAGACGGTGTCATATTCAGGGGAGAACGATGTCTCATAGGCGATACTGCAACGGGACTAGAAATACCCCTATGCTCGGTATGTGAGAGTTTGCTAGCACCTTTTGGGGACTGAAGCTCTTCAAGTGCAGCTAAAACCTCAGACATTCGAGGCCGGAGCTTGGGCTCATTGCTTAGACACTGCCAAGCAAGGTTAGCAGCTGTATATGCTCCTTTCTGAGGATACTGGCCTTCTAATTTGGTGTCCATTATTCGAAACAATCTCCTCTTGTCACCCAAATATGGCTTTGCCCAGTCTACAAGACTTTGCTCTACACCGACCTTTGTGTTATCAACAGCACGTCGCCCTGATAACAATTCAAGCAACACAACGCCGAAGCTGTATACATCACTTTTTGCTGTCAAACGACCTGTAAGATAGCATGATAATTAGTCACAAGGTAATAGACAATGGTGTCGCAACTTGCAAGCATAATTTCTTTAGTTATGAGAGGAGTAAAATCATCATATTGACTATAGCAAGTGACTTCATAAGGAAAACAGGGTTATGTTTCTTCCTACATTCTTACCATTAAAAAGTCATTGTTTATAATGTTACAATCCGAACTCCTATAAAATGTATCTCTAACCAAAGGCCATGATATGTTCAATGACAGAGGTAATGTATTAACCTGTAGCAACATATTCTGGAGCAGCATAGCCTTGCGTACCCATTACTTGAGTGGATACATGAGTGCGATCACCGGTTGGCCCAGCCTTAGCCAAACCAAAATCTGACAGCTTTGCTTTAAATTCCTGCAGTCACAGAAAGATTTAAGATTTACAGCCTTAGACATGCTTAAGATTTGCAAATAGGGGGATAAGTGTCTGATGTACATACTGCATCCAACAGAATATTCGAAGCCTTGAAATCTCGATATATGACTTGTTCTTTAGCATCATGAAGGAATGCAAGGCCTCTCGCAGCACCAATAGCCACCTTAATTCTTGTTGCCCAGTTCAGAGGCTGTGGTCCTCCTGTTTAACAAAGATTTAAGCCAAGAGTTACCACCAAAATTTGTAAATACACATATAATTATGTCTGAAATCATGGAGCCAAGTTTGACAAGTGTGATGAACTGCATATTCTAAGCATCGCTCTCAAATGTGATATTTTTGCCACCCTCCGTCCAGGAAGAAAACATTTGATAAGAACAGAAATACAGTTTCGGGACACAAAAGAAATGAGAAAAAACTATTAAAAGGTAAAACAGAGAGGCACAAGCAGCAGATAAGAAATCACAGCAGTATGAAATCCAAAGCCAGGAGGGCGGAGAAAGTTGACTTACTTCTAAACAAATGGTTCTCAAGGCTTCCTTTAGGCATGAATTCATACACCAAAAGGTGGTTGTCACCGTCGATGCAATAGCCAATGAGTTTAACCAAATTTTGATGACGAAGTTGCCCGAGGTAATTAACTTCAGTCTGCAAAAGCATTTGACATTAATTACAACGCAATCAATCAAGAATAACAATTCGTTTTAAGAAGGAATATTGTTTAAGGAACATACCAACCACTCCTTGTGACCTTGAAAACCTTCCGGCTTCAATTTCTTGACAGCAATCACCATTCCCGAACCAGGCTTTGCAGCAGTAAGATTATGCTCATCGATCCATCCTTTAAAAACACAACCAAATCCTCCTTCCCCAAGAAGACTGTCGGGTCTAAAATTCCTCGTTGCATTTTTCAATTCATTAAATGAGAAGGATTTCAAATTAGGAGAAAATAATATTTCGCCTTCGGATCTTGGAGTAGGGAGGCTATCACAACTGCTTTTCCTTCCATAGGATGGAATACTTAGGCTTGATGGAACAGAAGAATTGCTGGTTTTGCTTGGAAATCTTGAGGCTTCAGACGCTGGACGATAAAAGAGTAGGAAATGTCATTATTCATTCACAACAATCAATAAGCATTCTTGCAATAAAATTCTCCTTTTCAAAGACTTTTAGGGTTTTGCTATGTCACCAATTTCAGTTGACACTTTAAAGTATGAAATTACTATGATGTGTTTTACAACATAAACATAAGAAAACTAGTGGCGGAGGTAGAGTGTCGGGACTGGGTTTGGCCGAACCCAGTAACTTTGACTCGAACCTTGTGTTTGTCTTACAAAACCCATTGAATATGTATAAATGATTAATTTAGAACTCAGTAACTTTTAACGATTAAAATCCCGAACTCAAAAACTTAAAATTCGGGCTCCGCCCCTGAAGAAAACTGGACACAAACAAGAAAAAAGCACCATTTTGATGGTTGGAAATAAACTTGCAAGTAACTATTTGCTGCGAAACATATTCGTTCGATGCATTTAAGCAGAAGAAAACGACCTCTAAACAATCTAATCATCTCTGAGTTCAAAGACAAATAAGGATGAGAAAGCAACTAGACACCAGCAAACAGAGAGATTATAAAATTCAAATAAAAAATTCTCAATCAGTATCCAAAACTCACAAAATCCCCTACCAAATTATCTTGCAAAAGTCAAATAACTTGAAATAAATAAAAAGATCCATGCTTTTATGTACCAACATAAATTAACTTCCTGATCAAACCAAATGCATCAATAAAGAGGAGCACAAAAAAAATAAAGCCCACACATCAGATTTCTAACAAGTAACAACTTCAACTCACCTCATACACTAATTGAAAACAATCAAGAATTATCGCTGAAAAAGAGCAAAGCAAAAAAAAAAAAAAAAAAAAAAAAAACAAAAAANACCAATTTCTGAAAAGCAAGAAAAACAGAAACCTGAAGGGGTATTTGAGCTCAAAGTGGCTTCAACTCTAGCTGAGGAACCTATGCAATTCCCCATCAGAACAACCCCACAAAATATCAAGCCAAAATCAAGTCTTTACAGCAATATTTCTGCAAAAATATCAAATCTTGAACAACCCAAAATACAGGATATTCTTTTAGGGTAGTACAAAATTTATGTGAGACTGAAAAGTTTGGTACGTTTTAGTTGGAAAAAAAAAATGAGAAGGGTCGCGTGAAACAAAGAAAAACAGTAGTTGAAGGCTTTTAGTTAGTAGGTAAATATAGAGGAATTAATTGAGGAAGTAAAAGGGAAGAGGTATAGAAATGGAGAAGTAGCTTCCTTTTTCCATTTCTCACTTGTTTCAATCTACTCGCTTTATTTTATCACATCGTACATAAAACGACACAAATGTGTGTCCACATTATGATAACGTGGGGCGTCATCTCTACTCAGCATGTCAAATCTATAGAATTTCAGAATTCTTTTCTGGAATGACTTAAATAACCTCCTTATTTTTGCGTTTTTTCTTAATACTACTGCCTCTCCTAATTTATGCGGCGGGGTTCAAATTTCATGCGTCAAGCAAAATCATTTTTATTGCGACATTTATATATGTCCGTAGACACTGAAATTTTAATATGTCAAGATAAATTTTATTTTAAGACGACTCTTAAATATTAAAAGTATATTAGAGTTATTTGGTGACTACTCTACTCAAACCCTAATTCATACCTATAAATAAGGCTACATCAATTCATAAAATTTGGGAATATGCACAAAGAGATCAAATAAGAGGTCTCTGAAATTCCATGAAACTCTTGGAACATTCATTAAGAGACCTAAGACATGCCAAATTGTTCAAAGTCCTACGTTCGAGAAATACGTTGCTAAGGTCCTCGAATCATGTAAAATAAATCGGAGGGAAGAATCAAGGGATAAACAGAGTTGTAATCCGCAATATTTATCAATAAAACCCTTTTCTCTTTATTATTGTTTTTAATTGCAGTTTTATTTTTTTACAAAAAATTTACGGAAAAGGTCCAAATATGCCCGTGAACTATTTGAAATAGGACAAATATGCCCGTCGTTAATAGTTTGGCCCAAATATGTCCAAAGCGTCCAATAGTTATGCAAATTTGCCCTTATTTAACGGAAACAGTATTTTTGTTAATTAAAATCAAAATATTTTTTTCCAGTTTTTAGAAAAATAGCGCTTTAAAAAAACTGAAAAATAATTTCTAAAGCAATTGTTTTTGTAAAAACTAAAAGAAAATTGAAAAGCAATTTTCTAAATCAATGTTTTTGTAAAAACTGAAGAAAAAAAAACAAATATTTTCTTTTTATCAGTTTTTAGTTTTAAAAAAAGTTTTTTTCCAATTTTTACCGCTTTAGAAAACTACTTTTCAGTTTTTTTCTCCAGATTTTACAAAAATCATTGTTTTAGAAAATAATTTTTCAGTTTTTTAAAGCAATTTTTTTTTCGTTTTTTTAGTTTTTAATAAAAATAAATTAAGTTTTTTTTCCAGTTTTTACAAAAACATCGTTTTAGAAAATAATTTTTCAGTTTTTTTAAAGCAATTTTTTTTCGTTTTTACAGTTTTTAGTACAAATAAATTCAGTTTTTTTTTCAGTTTTTACAAAAACATTGCTTTAGAAAATTGCTTTTTAGATTTTATTTCTGTTTTTACAAAAATATTATTTTAGAAAATATCTGGAAAAATAATATTTTCGTTTTTTTTCTTCAGTTTTTAGTCAAAAAAACTTTTAGAAAAATTGCTTTAGAAAAAAAAGCATATGTATTAATTAATTAAAAAAAAAAGAAAAAATATTATTTCCGTTAAATAAGGGCAAATTTGCATAACTATTAGACGGTTTGGATATATTTGGGGCAAACTATTAACGACGGGCATATTTATCCTATTTCAAATAGTTCATGGGCATATTTAGACCTTTTCCAAAAAATTTATTACAAACATGCCTTTTAGATATTTTAAACTATTAATTATTACATATCAAAATACTTTTTAGGTAGTTTTCAAATATATACACCTTTTAATCTCGAAACACGAGCTTTATCACATAAATTGAGACCGAAAAAATAATAAATTAAGAAAATGTTGATAAGTGTAGAGAAAAATTTCTTCTGTCATTAAAAAAAACTAGTACAGCCGCGCGATGCGCTGAGAATATAAATTATGTTGTATGATCTAATTTATTTGATCGTAGTACTTGAAACAATTTCTTTTTTTATTCAGTAAAATATGACTAATAAGAAATCATATGAAATTAGAAAAAGATTCATGTTCATCAGTTTCTTTATTACATAATTTATTATTTTATATTATTTATTTTCTATTATGACGTTTTCCTATCCTTCTAATAATATATAGATCATGTTCGCCACATATTTAAATTCTTGATCCCCATTAGTTATTTATTAGAGAAAAGGGTGGGGAAATTGAGGATAACCTAAAATATATTAGTAGGTAAATTAATTTAGGTCAAACAAAGTACACTTATTAGATTCACTGTTCTTGGATATTATTCCAAATAATTGAAAAGCCTGATGTCAAGGATCTGAAGAGAAATGAGAAATATGGGGTATTAGAGCTCAAAAAACATATTTGATAATCTATTTAGAGCCAAAATAATATAAGCTTTATATTTATTTCATAGATTTAGGATGAGTGTCACCTATTAATCCCCTCCTAGTATCCAAGGTTATAGATTATTTCTTTCCAGGATAGAACGAATTACACACTGATGTAGTAGTACTTCAAACCCCAGTGTTTTAGCGAACACAAAGTTCGATAGCAAATCACACTTACTGTTGCTTTCTTTGAAGTTAAAATATGCAGAATAAAGGAGGAGAACTCAAAAATTCGTATTGAAAATCTGAGAGAATAGACTTGTATTTATAGCCAAAGTTGGGCTGAAATCTGAAGAGGCGCAACTCTTCAGAATGATTGTTTTTGCAAAACGGCCATAGAATAAATGTCATAATATAAATGGATATTTACTCAACAATAAAGAGGGAAAATTGAAGAGGGTAGTTAATTTTCTGTTACAAAAAAAGAAAACTGAAAATTGGATAACTGAATTGAATTTAATATTTGTATTTATTTTAATATTAATATTTTTTATTAAAATAAATATTTAATAATATTTCTGTTAATATTTACTATTAACAAATAAATCTGGTTCAAAAATTAATCAATCGATCATTTGACCAAATCCGAAGCCGAAGCCGAGCTGAGCCGAGCGAGCGACGACGACAACGACGACGCGAGGCTTGCCTTCTTCCCAACTCTTTATGAGCTAGAAGAAGAGCAATTGCTTATATACCCATCAAAACCCTTTTCCTCTTCCCATATGTGACAATCAAGGAGGGAAACTCAAATATTACTCAAATATTTCATTTTTTCTTCCATTTCTCATTCACCCTATTTTAAGCACCAAATCTAAATCTAAATCCGAAGTCGAAGTCGAAGTCGAAGTCGAAGACGAAGACGAAGACGAAGTCGAGCCGAGCCGAGCCAAGCGAGCGAGCGAGTGCGCGAGGCTTGCCTTCTTCTCTACTCTTTATGAGCTAGAAGAAGAGTAATTGCTTATATACCCATCAAAACGTTTTCCTCTTCCCATATGAGACAATCAAGGAGGGGACCTCAAATATTTCGTTTTCCCCTCCATTTTTTCATTCACCCTATTTTAAGCATTAATAGCTTAAAAACCTAACAAAAATCATTTAACTTTGTGTTACATTACTCAAAAATCACTTTTCTTTCGTTTGTTACACAAAAATTATTTTACTTTGTTCTAGTTAGCACAAAAGTCACATTTGCCAGATTTTGTAATATTTTTACTTGAAAAGTCTATTATGCCCACGATATTACATAGATTTTCATATTTACGTAATTCCTTCTATATTATATACTATATAATATATTTTTACCTAGGTATTTTATTTATAATTTAAAAAACTGAATTATATTTATTTATTATTTTATAATATATTCGTATATTTAATTTTTTCTTAACGTTAATTTTCAAGATATATTGGTAGCGTTATTAAATTTGTCAGTAACTCTACTATGAACAGATCTGACGTCAACGTTCTTAACCACTTGTAACGACTCAACCGGTCGTTTTACCTTCTACAACCTTGTTCCCCTAAATAAGACTCCCCATAAGTGCTTCTGTTTTATGACTTGCGAGGATAGTTAGTTCGCGATTTGAAAGGGTTCGGGTTGAAATCGAAACACTTGGTTCCTTAGCTTGGCTTTAAAAGGCCAAGCTTAACTTTGGTAAATATTCTTAGGACACGATCTCGGAATCGGGATTTGACGGTTCCAATAGGTTTGTATGATGATTTTGGACTTGGACGTATGTTCGGGTCGAGTTTTGGATAACCCAAGGGAGTTTCAACACTTAACAGTGAAAGTTTACTAATTGAAGGTATTAAAGTTATTTAAATTTAGTTTGGAGTATATTTTGGAGTAATCGAGGTCCGTTTGGAATTTTGAGCCCGAGAATAGTTCCGTATGGTAAAAATTAAAAATAAAATCAGTTAAGAAAAAATTAAATGTACGAATATATTATAAAAATAATAAATAAAATAATATTAAATTATTTTAGATATAAATAAAATACCTAGATAAAAATATATTATATAGTATATAATATAGAAGGAATTACAAATATGAAGATTTATATAATACCAAGGGCATAATAAAATTTTCAAGTAAAAATATTATGAAATCTAGCAAATGTGAGTTTTATGATAATTAGAACAAAGTAAAATAATTTTTGTGTAACAAAAAAAAAGAATAGTGACTTTTGAATAGTAAACACAAAAGTTAAATAATTTTTACATTAAAAAAAAGTGACTTTCTTCGGTCCCTTTTATTTATTATATTTGACTTTTGCATGGCTTTTAAGAAGATATTAATTAGAAAGATTCACTATATTAATCTCTCTTCACATTAATTAGAGTAAGGAGAAAGTTCAAAACTATTATTTATTCTTGATTTTCTAAAATAAAAAACATTTTGAATTAATTATTTTAGTAATCATAATAACTAGAAAGGACGGGAGGAGTGGAGGACTGCAACTTTTTAGTCGTTTTCAGAAACTATTGCCGAACAAATTACACACGTTGTTATGTTCAGATTCTCAGACAATGCTCACATGTAGTTCAAACGTTTTCTTCAGAAATAAAGAATTTAAAGAAAATAAAAAAGAAACATAAAAGGGCCAATAATAAATGTATACATAACTAGACGGAACACTTGTCCGTCCTCCATACACCGACCATTCTTATAGCTTGTTTGGCCAATTTGGAAAAATCAACTTATTTTGAGAAGTATTTTCTTTTTTAAAGTGCTTTTGAAAAAAGTACTTTTTAAGAGAAGCAATTTGTGTTTGGCTAATCTCTCTGGAAAGCACTTTTGAACAATTATTTGTGTTTGACTAAGCTTTTCAGAAAGTGCTTTTAAGTATCAAATTACGAATAAGAACATGAATAGATTTACTTAATAGTTACTATTACAAAGAAATAAATAATCTCAAAATTTGTTATTACATGCAATAATTAAATCTTTTCATTTTATTAAGTAAACTATGAAAATAAAATTTAAACGTACTTAATTCTTTTAATATAAATTAAATATATTGAAAATTATTCAACAAAATATAAAAATATTCACCCCTAAAGTCACTATATATTAGAAAGCTATCTGAAAAATAATAAGAAATATTTATACATTAATATCCTAAGTACTAGGTTTAACGGTTATTTTGGTATATACTATATTTTGTTAAGGGTATTCTTGGTAAGAAGAAAAGTCAAAACTGCTTCTGCTTCTGCTTCTGGGAAGAAGCTGTTTTTTTTTACTTCTCAGAAACTGTTTCTGCTTCTTCCCAAAAGCACTTCTTTTACCAAAAAAAGCTTGGCCAAACACTTCAAGTTAGAAAAAAAAAATGTTTTTGGAAAAAAAGCACTTTTAGCCTCTTGAGAAACTTGGTCAAACAGGCTATTAGTATTAATGGTAGCTTTTGGAAATAAAGAGAATCTTTATTTATTTATTTATTTATTTCGAGGAAATTAAAGCACACAAACATGTGTGAGTGTGTAACTTGAGAGATAAATGGGAGCAACTGCAAGAAAGAAATGTGTTTGTTGCCCTGGAAAATGACAGCATAAAAGAACATATAATATATGGTCCCAAAAAATAATGGAATTTTGGAGGAGCAAAAATATTTTGTTCACATATTAAATATTTGACTTAAAAACATGACAAAAATTTGCTGAATTCTTTTTAAAAAATGTGGTTCAAAAGCTGGTCATATTCCATTAACAAACACTCTTTTATGTTTGAAATAAGTGATTATTTTTGGATGTTTTCATACAGATTAAGAAATTCAAATTTTAGCATTAATTAATAATGAAATTGATCATATTAATCTTTACTATCTCACATAAACACTCCTAACACATACTTTAAGAACAATGTAGGAACAAAATAATTAATTCATTCTTGAAATTCGTAAAAATCACTTATTTTGAATCACAAAAAAAATATCAAAAAATTATTTATTTTGCACGGAAAGGAGTAATTTTTTCAACTAGAAAGTATCCAAATTCTATGGCCAAACGGGATCAGAGTATCCATAAGTCAAGAGTAAAAGTGAATGAAAATCAGGGCTATAAATGTCATTTCACGTCTTGGAGGGCGTGGACAACATTTAATAATTTATCAAGACGCTTTTTGCAGAGGCAAGCAAATTAAAGCATATAATAAGATAAAGATAATCCAATTTCGTGCAGTCAGCAGGTACCCCACCAACGGATTTACAATTATAATTTTGATTTGATTAATATACTTTATCTTATACAAAATCAATAAACTAGTGGGAGCTTAAAAACAAGTTTAGTTGACTGACAGTGAAAGTCCAGCAGTGTCTGAATTTAATTCAAATCCACTTCAACCCCACACTCTCTTCTTGATGCAGCCTGCAAATTATTTTCCGCATTAAAAAATTGAGTTCATACTAAAATTGGATTTATTAAATTATAGGGAAACAGTCCTTTTAAATTGATCTAATGATTTTTTTAATTACTATTCCCTCTAATCCAAAATAGATGATTTTTTAATTATTTTAACACAGATTAAAAATTTTATTTTTTAATATTAATTAGCAATAAAATTGATCATATTATCCTTATTGTTGTAGAAACTTCTTAGCCAGGGGTAGAAGTGAGAGGCAAATAATACTCAGAGGTGAAAAATGTCATTTTAATTTCTTCTTCTTGGAAAGAGTGGTCTGTTACTAAGGCCATCTCCACCTTCACTCCAAATCATTACTCTAAAATAGAGTAAATTGACTCCAACCATTACTTTGCTTTTTACTAAAAAGTTTATTTCTTTTTATATTTTTTCCTCTCTTTTATATTATATTTTTATCTTTTATTTAAATTTTATTTTCTTATTTCAATTAACAAATCCTATCTCTTTTCTTTTTTACATATTCATCTCATATAATTCATATTTCTCTGTTCAATTTTTATGTATTTCTAATTTAATGTGTTTTCAATTTTAATGTATTTTATTTAATGTATTTTTAATTTTAGCAACATATTGTATTTTATATTTGCACCTTTTATTTTTGTGATAGTTATATATTTTTTTATACAATTATAACTATAATTTTACATAAAAATAATATATGCACAAAAATTAATTTATCAAAATTATAAACTAAAATTAAGATATAAAATTAATATTATAAAGATACTACATAAATATATATATATATATAATAAACTAAAAAGGCTTAACTAATAAAAGATAAGGGAAAATGATGGAGTAGATGAATAGTGTCACTCCAAATTGGAAGTGACATTATTCACCGTCCAAAATAGAGGCAAATTTGGAGGTGGGTTGAAGCAAAATTCCTCTATATTTTACTCCAAAATAGTGTTTGGAGACAAAAATCGAGTTGGGTTGGAGCTGGCCTGAGCCAACCTTTTTTTTAAGGCAAGCATGCACAAAAGAAATTCCATTCATGTGGAGTATTTGACAGAGCAGATCTAAGTTAGCTCATCGATTTAGAGAAATTCAATAACTTTTGCCTATGTATTAAGAAAATTATTAAGTATTATAATATTAAACTGTAAATTCATTTTTTATTATATATAAATCTGAGATTGCTGTAAAAATTTATAAATTTCAAATTTTGAATCTCCTCTTGTATTAAGTAATACAAATTTATCGTATACAAAAATCTATAAACAAGTGGAAGTTAAAAAGTAAGTTTAATTAGTTGACTTACACTTGGGTCCAGTTAGTCTAAAACTCAAAACAACTCCTCCACTTCTGCCCCACGTTATATTCTTGACAAAACCTGCAAAACATTTTATCTATTAGTACTATCATAGGCGGCTTTCCAGCCATGCCCCATGATCCCTTGGACGTGTCCCGTGGCGTCCTAGCAAGCCACCCAACGCCTAGTGTTACGAACGACCCCTTGGTCTTGGCCGCGCCAAGTTACAAGCGCGCATGTGCCTTTGTCGCCCCACCGATTTCCCTCGCTAGCGCCCAGCCGCAAGCAGCTGCCAACAGCGCCGCGTGCGCAGATCGTGATGCCTGAGACAAAGTTGCTGCCAACAGACATGTTTCTACCTTTGTAGAAAACTAAGTCTTTTTCCCTGTAAATATAGAGTAGTTTTATTCCATGTACTTTCATTATGTTTCTCTAGCGTAGTTTGGTCTACTCATGTAACTTTGGTTTATTTTTTTTAAGCATTATTAGGGGGTATCAAGCATTCAAAACTTTCTAGCAAGCAATTCTCTGTACTGGTGTCTCTACCCCTCGACACCGCGTTGCCTTCTTTTGTAATAGCTTTCATTATTGCAATCAAGCTTTTATTCAATTCTCATTACTGTTCTCTCAATTGTTGGCATTGGTTTTCCCACACGACACTGACAATCTCGTATAGCGTGTGGAGGGGACCTCACTTGGCGGACAACAACCACCCTGACATCGGTTGCTTAGCCTTACGTCTCCCTTCCAAAGAATCTCAGGAAGGCGCCGTGTAACAGTTGGTATCAGAGCCTATGCTCGACATCGGACGAGGGAACGCATTGGCATTACCACCATTTCTGACCATGGTGAATCATGGGGACCGCATTGCGGCCCTTGAGGAGACGGTTGACGTACTACAACCCTTTGTGGATACGGTGCCGGAACTGAAAACCAACCTACTGCAAAGGTTGGACGACCTGGACCGCAGAATGTCCCAAGCCGAAGTTGACATAGGAAACATGAGTCGCGACTCTGAAGGAGATCGGCAAACGACAGCTACTGAGGCAGCCAAATTTTTTGATAAATTCGAAGGCCTCCAACAGGAGCGCGACGAGAATTTAGCTCATAGGGCACAAGAGGCAGACAGGATGACTGCCATGCAACAAACTATCGACAACTTGACAGGCCATCTCAACGTTGTCAATGTTTCTCTACAAGGCTTGCTTCGAGGCAGTGGAAATTAAATCGGGGGCGCTGTGAACCCCGCCCCCTTGGCACAGAAGCTGAAAATTCCCGAGCTAAAGTTATACAGTGGGTCTAGGAATGCTAAAGAAGTGGAAAATTTCATCTTCGACATCGAACAGTATTTTGATGCCGTGGGAGGCCTAGAAGAAGCCAAGAAGGTAGCAACTGCTGCCATGTATCTCAGGGTGATGCTAAGCTCTGGTGGCGAGTGAAGTACGAAGCCATCAGGGCCGGTGAAGATGCTCTGGAGACATGGGCGGAACTGAAGGCAGCCATACACCTACAGTTCTTTCCCAAAAATGTTGAGCACAATGCAAGGAGGAAACTACGGGAGCTCCGCCAGACCAAATCAGTGCGGGACTACGTGCGAGAATTCTCTGCACTCATGCTGAACATTCGCGACATGGGGGACAAGGACAAGCTCTTCACATTTCTGGAAGGATTGAAATCTTATGCCCGCATGGAGCTGCAAAGACAAAGGGTAGATACCATTCCCAAGGCAATCCAAGCAGCGGAATGCCTTGGGGTCTACCAAATGTTGACTCGGAAGGATAGGCCGCAACTGCTTGTCCGAGCGAGTTACAAAAGAGGCCAGCCTACCAATGGTGGCCCTAACAGAAGTGGGGGAGACCGGAGTGTAGGCAAATCTAAGGCTCCCTCCTCAGGCAGCAACAATGCTGCATCAAACAACAATGATTGGGGGAGAAAGCCACCCTCAGGGTGCCGTCATTGCGGTGGACCACATTGGAATAATGAGTGCCCACATGCATAGATGAATGCCCATCAAGCTTATGATGATGGGACAGATGATGAAGCAGATGATGATGAACAGACCGAACCAGTCGGTGCGTTCAATGCCATTGTGGGTTCTGTTTCTGAGGCATTAGCGGGAATCAGTGCTGGTATCCGCAAGAAGAAAGAACCCCGCCCAGTCTCCAAGAAGGGGGTAAAGAATACGAATAAAAGGACTTTTCCTAAGCAAGAGAGGACATTGATGTTCGTTGAACTGAGGGTAAACGGAAAACCCATTCGGGCGATGATAGATACAGGGGCTACTCACAACTACTTGGCCTCAACTCAGGTGAATCGTCTTGGGATAGTTGTGGGAAAGGGTCGGGGTCATGTCAAGGCTATTAACTCACCTCCTCAGCCAGTGGGTGGAATAGCCAAAGAAGTACCGGTGAAGATGGGGCCTTATGAAGGAAAGTTCACCTTGCGCGTGGTGATCATAGATGACTTTGAGCTGATAGTGAGACTGGAATTCTTGAGGCAAACCAACACCATGCCTGTACCATATGCGAACATGCTTCTAATGATGGGAGTAAATGGGGCCACGCCCTGTATTATTTAGTGCATATCCATGAAGATGGCCGCTGAGAACATCTCGTCCTTGCAATTAAAAAAGGGAGTCAAGAGACATGAACCTACATTTCTGGCTACCCTATGCATTGAAGAGGTAGAACGCTCATCGAGTCCACTTCCTACGCTCGTAAAGGAGCTACTACTGGAGTTTGAAGATGTCATGCCACAGGAAATGCCGAACCGACTTCCGCCTATGCGCACTGTGGACCATGAGATTGAGTTGGTGCAGGGTGCGAAGCCATCTGCCTGGGCACCTTACAGAATGTCACAACCCAAACTCACCGAGCTTCGGAGACAATTGACAGAAATGCTAGACACAGGGATAATTTTACCCTCCAAGTTCCCATATGGGTCCCCTGTGCATTTCCAGAAGAAACATGATGGTAGTCTACGCCTCTGCGTGGATTATCGGGCGCTGAACAAAATTACTGTGAAGAACAAGTACCCTATTCCATTCATGGCAGACTTGTTCGACAGATTGGGGAGTGCTACAGTGTTCACAAAAATTGACCTGAAGACAGGGTATTGGCAGGTCCGGATTGCTGAGGGCGATGAACACAAGACGACCTGTGTGACAAGATATGGGTCGTTCGACTTCCTAGTTATGCCGTTCGGCTTGACTAATGCCCCATCCACATTTTGCACCCTGATGAACCAGGTATTCCGAGAGTACATTGATGAATTCGTGGTGGTCTATTTGGATGATATTGTGGTCTATAGCCAGACACTGGAAGAACACCTGGAGCACTTGCGAAAGGTCCTAGCCCGATTGCGGGAGCATGAATTGTACGCAAAGTTATCCAAGTGCGCCTTTGCTCAGAAACAGATCGATTTCCTCGGGCATGTCATTGAGGAAGGGCGGATCAAGATGGACCAGCAAAAGATCCAAGCCATCACAGATTGGCCTCCACCCAAGGATATCCACGCCTTGAGGTCATTCCTTGGCCTATGCAATTTCTATCGGCGATTTGTGAAGAACTACTCCCTCATCGCAGTACCATTAACTAAACTCCTCAAGAAGGTCACGCCTTGGGATTGGGGTCCTAGGCGAGTGGAGGCCCTCAATGCATTAAAAGCGGCTATGTCTAGTAGCCCTGTCTTGGCCCTTCCTGACTTGGACAAGCCATTCGAGGTGCAAACATATGCTTCTGACTATGCTCTTGGTCGGGTAACTACAAGACGGGCATCCCGTAGCATATGAGAGTCGGAAGCTGAAGGATGCAGAACGACGCTATGCCGCCCACGGGAAAGAATTATTGGCTGTTGTTCATTGCTTACGCCTTTGGAGGCATTATCTGCTTGGATCACCGTTCGTGGTCAAGACAGACAACACAGTTGTTAGTCATTTCATGACCCAACCGAAGATGAATGGCCGACAGGTCCGATGGCAGGAACTCCTAGCATAATTTAACTTCAACCTAGAGTACCGAAGTGGGAAGTCTAATCATGTGGCTGACGCGCTCAGTCGCAGAACGGACCTAGCATCGGTGTTCCTACTCGCCACCCTAAGGGGGAGCGAAGTAGCCACCACCATTAAAGACCAGATACAGGATCTACTCATCAAGGATCCCGCTGCACAGTATTTGGTTGATCTAGTAGGACAGGGCAAGACTCGTCAGTTCTATATGGAGGATGGTTTCCTGAAGGTAAAAGGGAACCGACTTTATGTTCCAAAGGGAGGAGATCTGAGAAGAACTCTCTTGGCGGAATGTCATGACACTCTGTGGGNNNNGCGGAATGTCATGACACCCTGTGGGCCGGCCATCTCGGCGAAGAACGCACCATGGCCTTGCTTCGCCGTGCATATTATTGGCCCCAAATGGCCGACGACGTCGCGCAGTATGTGAGGACTTGTCTAGTATGCCAGAAGGACAAGTCCGACCGCTTGACACAAGCGGGACTCTTGGAACCTCTAGTTGTTCCAAAGAGACCTTGGGAAAGCGTGTCACTGGATTTCATCACCGGATTGCCCAAGGTTGGAGATCTCACAACTATCTTGGTTGTGGTGGATCGATTTTCTAAGTATGCCACCTTCATCGCTGCTCCTCAATATATATCAGCAGAAGATACANNNGATTTCATCACCGGATTGCCCAAGGTTGGAGATATCACAACTATCTTGGTTGTGGTGGATCGGGTTTTAAAGTATGCCACCTTCATTGCAGCACCTCAATATATATCAGCAGAAGATACAGCTCAACTCTTCTTCTCTCATGTCGTCAAATATTGGGGCCTTCCCAAAGACATTGTTAGTGACCGCGATTCACGCTTCACTAGCAACTTTTGGACCCAACTATTTAAGTGCCTCGGGTCAAAATTGAGTCACAGCTCAAGTTTTCATCCACAATCCGATGGCCAGACGGAGCGGTTCAATGGTATGTTGGAGGAATATCTCCGGCATTTTGTTACCGGATCGCAGAAGAATTGGGTGAAGCTTCTGGATGTTGCCCAATTGTGTTTCAATTCACAAAAGAGCTCAAGTACAAACAAAAGCGCTTTTGAAATTGTTACCATGCAACAACCGCTACTCCCACACACCGTGAATGCACCAAACATGGAAAACTCTCCTCGTGCTACTAGCTTCTCAATAGAATGGAAGCGGAATATGGAGATAGTGCGGAGCTATCTGGTTGAAGCCCAAAAGCGAATGAAGAGGCATGTTGATCAGAAATCGTCGCTTTGTTGAATACCAAGTAGGAGACAAAGTGATGGTCAAAATCCCAAAGCGGTACTTACTTGCAGGGGTCCATGACCCTCGCCTGTTGCAAAAATATATTGGATCTTTGTCCATTGAAAGGCGCATTGGGAAAGTTGCATACCGGGTGGATACCCCAGCTTGGTGGAAAATCCATCCCGTCTTCCATGTCAGTCTATTGAAACCTTTTCGGGAAGACACGGAGGATCCTTCACGGAGCCAACTCACAATACCCAGTATTCGAGGCCCCGGTTCAACCGGGAAAAGGCGGGCTGAAGCTATTCTTGATGACCGGGTAATTCATGCCTCCATGAAAGATCACCAAGAGTTCTTGGTAAAATGGCAAGGGTGTGATGCAGAGGAGAACACTTGGGAGAGGGGAACAAACCTCAAAGCCTACAAGAGCCTCATTGAAGATTATTTNCGCCTAGCGCCACAGACGGCTCCGTGGTCTTGGCCGCGCCAAGTGACAAACGCGCATGTGCCTCTGTCGCCCTACCGATTTCCCTCGCTAGCGCCCAGCCGCAAGCAGCTGCCAACAGCGTCGCTCGCGCAGATCGTGATGCCTGAGACAAAGTTGTTGCCAACGGACCTGTTTCTACCTTTGTAGAAAACTAAGTCCTTTTCCCTGTAAATATAGAGTAGTTTTATTCCATGTACGTTCATTATGTTTTTCTAGCGTAGTGTGGTCTACTCATGAAATTTTGTTTTATTTTTTTTAAGCATTATTAGGGGGTATCAAGCATTCAAAACTTTCTAGCAAGCAATTCTCTGTACTGGTGTCTCTACCCCTCGACTCTGCGTTGCCTTCTTTTGTAATAACTTTCATTATTGCAATCAAGCTTTTATTCAATTCTCATTACTGTTCTCTCAATTGTTGGCATTGGTTTTCACACACGACACTAACAATCTCGTCTAGCGTGTGGAGGAGACCTCACTTGGCAGACAACAACCACCATGACATCGGTTGCTTAGCCTTACGTCGCCGCGTAACAGTACTGTTGTTTGTCATCTTAAAAATTAACCTAGCGTTTGGACATAGATTTTATTAAAATTTAAAAACATTAATTTTTAAAGATGAGATAAAAAAATATTTTTGAAAAATATAATTGCGTTTGGATATGTATTTTATTTGAAAAAGTTTTGAATTTATTTTAGTAGAAAACTTCAAAAACTACTCCGGAGCTGTTTTTAAGACTTGCAGACTTTGTTTTTTCAAAATCTGCCAAAAATAATTAAGAGCTATAAACAAACAAATATTTGAAAACAAATTAAAAAAAAACTTACAAATTTTATGGCCAAACGGGAGCTAATCATATAAGATTGTTTTATTAAGCAATGAAAAAATGCAATGAAGTGATAATTGTGGAATCATGTTCTAAAACATGAGCATGTTGTGTTTGTGGACAACATCAGCAGTGATGTAAGGTTATTCAAAGAGTCATTGTCGTCAGTGGAAGAAAAAATTTCCTATGTTTTCTCCAATCTCTTTTCCACCTAAATCATTATGATGCTTTTTTTCCACTTCCTTTTTTCCTCCTTTTTCACTTAATTACTTGCTTGAATTTGGGGTCATTGACCTTCTTGCAATGTTTTCATAAGTTTAAAAATTATTTTATTTAGTTGTTACATAGGGTTACTTGAGCTTTAGTTTTTTTGATACTTAGGATTGTAGATAATTAGAAACTAAATTAAAATTGTTATATTTTGTAACTATCAAAAAGAATATTTGGAAAATTATGCAGTCACAAAAAAGTTTAATTGATTCAACAATTTGTCTAGAGTTTGTTCGAGTCAGACAACGTTGTCGGGCTGTTGTATCTTGGAGGGGACAAGTCAAGAGTATTACTACTGGACCGATGAAGATGTTACTGCAGTGAACACGGATCTCCATAAAGAGAACGACATATATGTGCCTCAGTTTTGAGAATATTTATTTATTTTTCTTCATCATATTTTTCAACTGTGATTAATTGTATTTTCACAAATAAATTGTAAAAATGACATATAAAATAAAACAAATAGAGTACAAAGGTGGTGAGAGGCTATTAGGGAACCTAATCTGTTTGCTTCTTTAAGTTCCCATCATAGCATGACGAGAATGATGCCAAAGAAATTGCGTAGCGTTTAAAAGTACAAACAAATAGAGTAATAATTTAACACGTATAAGTCGATTTTTTTCTGCATTCGCACTAATCCTTTCACACTATAATAGACAAAGTTAGTTTCCTTGTTGACCAGATTTATTTTCTCGAATTTCTTAAATCTGCACAAGTGGACCATGTTATCACAATTCATAGGAAGATTCTTTTAGTGAAAGTTTCATAGTTATTAAATTATAGGTGGCCATGTACAGTTATGTACTATCCTCGCAAAGTCATGGGAGCTTAGACTTTAGTAAATTAATGGAATGTCGCAAAGAAAAAGATAAAGAATTTCTAACAATAGATGATAAGGCTATGTTTTATTCTTCTAGATAGGTGTTAGCCCCTTGGCTTGATTGATCGAACATGGTATGGGCCTCGAGAGGGATTTACATGATGGACCTCGGCACGGCCCTATGATGGGAATGGCATCATGTTGACAAAGTGCTCCGACATGGACGGGTGTTGATAGGTATGAAATGTGGCACAACGACATGTGGCTAAGGTGTCAAGGCATGACAAAGACCACGACATTGGCGTGGCCATAGCAAGGCAAAGACAACATGCAACAAGCTTAGCAAGGGCTGGACGAACTAAGGCATGGCAAGGCAGTGTCATAGACGAGATGGACAAGCAACAGTGGCAGACATGCGCGCAAAGGCATGCTGCACGAAGGCTTGGCGCCAAGACATGGCAGAGTTGGCCTTTTTTGGCGCCACAAGTAGAAGGTTGCGCCCATGTACCATGCACATGCTTGGCATTGGGCCAGTTTTTGGGCAGTTCCTGTTTTTCAGCAAAGTGGCTAAGTGGCTGGTGGGAGTTGTCTTATTTGAATGTTTGAATTTAGAAATCCTTGTCAATTGGGGATATCAACTGCTAGATTTTAGATAAGGCTAAGTTCAAAACGTTTATCTATATGTGTGGGCTAGGCAGACTTATGAAGGCAGAAAGTGTTCGCTGCCTTAACTCCTTTTTGTAAAGGCTGTGATTCAAGTGCTTCTTTGTGGCACGAGTTTAAATACAAAGTTGGGAAGTGATTCCTGTAAATTCGTGTGTGCCTTGTTTCATTTCTGTTTGCTATCATAATCTAGGCGTTAGGCAAAAAACGTGATGGAAAAAGAGAGAAGGTTGAGTCATTGTTGTGTGACTGCCATGTAATGCCAATTTGAAAAAATATTGACCCTGTAACAACTGGTATTAGAGCAAGGTCGGCAAGATCTTAATATTATCATGGTTGAAAATGCAGAACTTCGTGAAAGGATTCCTAAGTTAGAGGCGTTTGTGGGAATTATGGATGACGTAGTAGATCTGGTGGATATTCTGACGCAGATCCATAGCGTCAACACTGAACTTCAACATGTTCGTGAAACTGTTCATACCCAACTGGTGGAATTGCACGCTTACCAGGAAACAACTGTTGGGCAGTTGAAAAATTTACAGAAGGAGAATGAGGATCTTAAAACGGAACTTCAGATCCTCCAACGGGTTATTGCAAATGTGTCCCAAGGAGGTGAAGAACATTCAAAATTAAGATTCCAGAACCAAAGGCTTTTGATGGCGTGAGAGGCGCCAAGGAACTGAAAAACTTCTTATGGGACTTGGAGCATTATTTCTCTACTGCTCATGTCCCCGAGAAGGACAAACTGACCATGGTGGTGCGTTCTTTCAGAGGAGATGCAGTGTTGTGGTAGTGTACGAAAAATACAAACGATGATATTGCTGGCAGACCCAAGGTTGATACTTGGGAGAAACTTCGTGACGCGCTGAGGGAAAAGTTCTTGCCTAGCAACTCGTCTTGGGTTGCTAGGGATCGCTTGAAGCAGTCAAGACAGACTGGTTCCATTTGGAACTATGTGAAAGATTTTTCATCTTTGTTGCTAGACATCCAAAATATGTCTGATGAGGACAAATTGCACAATTTTATTTTCTAAATGCAAGGCTGGGCTCAAAACGAAATTCGTAGGTAGAAAGTTAAAGATCTTCCTAGTGCAGTTGTGGCAGCAGATGCATTGGTGGATTTTCACTCAGCGGCTCTAACTTCTGATCCTGCCTCTTCTTCTAAGTCAAAGAAAAAGGAGAAAGGTAAGGATTGGAAGAAGGACAATCAGAAGCAAGATGGAAATAACAAAGGCAAAGGCAAGATTGATGCTTCTTCGTAAAAAACAAACAGGACAACGGGTGGTGAAAAGGTTTGCTGGGCATGTCAAAGACCTGGACATCAGGCACGTAACTTTCCAAATCAAGGAAATATTTCTGCTCTTCTTGCTGAAGAGGAGAAACAAGGAAAGGGACAGGAAATTGCTGCCTATGTGAATTCGTTGCGGCTGCTGAATACTTTGGCTTGTGTGACTGTGACGGATTATGATGAAAATGCTACCAAGGAAGAAGTTGCATATCTGAACTCTACGAGGGATGGTTTGGCTGATGCTTATTCCACATTGATGTATGTGGATCTGAAAATCAGAAACACGAGTGTCGTGACAATGGTTGATATCGTAGCCACACACACTTTTGTTGCCTCCAGAATTGTTCAAGCATATGGGCTACAAGTGACAAAGTGTCCGACGAAGATGAAGGCTGTGAACTCAAAGGCGCAACCTGGTTATGGGGTGGCGCTGGATGCCCCGATGATTTTGGGCCATTGGTCCGAAAAATTCAACATGACTTTTGTGCCATTGGATGGCTTCAATGTGCTGTTGGGAATTGATTTTTTGAAGCAGAACAATGTCGCTCCAATTCCTCATTGGATGAACTTATGTTCATGGGGGAGACAAACCCCGACTTTGTGAAAGGTATTCGGCCCTACGGGGATGAAAGAAAGAACACTAGGATTGTTGATTTGATTTGTGCCATTGCATTTGAGAAAGGATTGAAGAAGGGCGAGGAGACTTACCTTGCCGCACTCGTTGAAGTAAAGCCAAATGTGCAGATTGAGGTCCCGGATTGTGTTGTAGGTTTGCTTGATGCCTCAAGAATTTCCAAGGGAGTTACCACAAAGGAGTGAGATTGATCACAGGATTGAACTTATTCCTGGTTCATTGCCGTCAGCGTGTCCTCCTTACCACATGTCACCGATAGAACTGACGGAACTGAGAAAGCAATTGTATGAGTTGCTTGATGCTGGGTTGATTCAACCATCGAAGGCTCCATACGGTGCTCCATTTTTTCCCCAGAAAAAATAGGATGGTAATGTTGACTATAGGGCGTTGAACAAGGTGACTGTCAAAAACAAGTATCTGGTCCCTTTGATTCAGGATCTGTTGGACAGGCTTTCGAAGGCTAATTAATTTACTAAGTTAGACCTAAGGTCAGACTATTGGCAGGTTAGGATAGCCGAGGGGGATTCCCTTAAGACCACTTGTGTAACAAGATATGGTAGCTTTGAATTTCTTGTAATGTCGTTTGGGCTAACCAATGCCCCGACAACTTTCTGTAATTTAATGAACAATGTTCTTTACGAGTATCTTGATGACTTTGTGGTTGTTTACTTAGACGACATAGTCATCTATAGCCGAGCCCTTGAAGATCATTTGGCTCACTTAAGGAAGGTGATGGAAAGACTTAGAGCATATCAACTCTATGTCAAGATGAAAAGGTGTGAATTTGCAAGTCGCGAGATAAAGTTTCTAGGACATTTGGTTAGTGAAAACCAAGTGCGGATAGATCCAAATAAGGTGCAAGCAATTGTTGATTGGTAAGCACCAAGCAGGATAAAGGATCTTAGATTATTTTTAGGCTTGGCTAATTACTACCGGAAGTTCATTGCGGGCTATTCAAAAAGGGCCGTTCCTTTAACGGATTTTCTAAAAAAGAATGTCAAATGGGTTTGGTCGGATTCATGTGACAAGGCTTTCAATGCATTGAAGAAGGCCATTGCATCCGAGCCAATCTTGAAGCTGCCAGATTTTTATTTTCCGTTTGAAGTACACACATATGCTTCAGATTATGCTGTTGGCGGTGTGCTGGTCCAGGAGGATCATCCGGTTTCATTTGAAAGAAGAAAGTTAAACACTGCGGAGAAATGTTATTCTGCACATGAAAAAGAGATGGTTGTAGTAATTCATTGCCTTCATGTTTGGAGAGTCTATTTGCTGGGAACAAAGTTCGTGGTGCGGACGGACAATGTGGCTAATATATACTTCAAGACTCAAACAGAAATTGAGACTGAAGCAGGACCGGTGGCAAGTGTTCTTGGCTGAATATGACTTTGTTTGGGTGCGCAAACCTGGAAAACAAAATCAGATTGCTGATGCACTTAGTCGCAAAGAGATATTTGTTGCAACTTATGCACTTACTCGAATTGAATATGATTTCCTGGATATAACCAAGTTATGTGTTGCGAACGATCCATTGTATGTGAAATTGATGGATCAAGTGAAGGACAGGACAATTAAATGATATTGGATCGAGGACAATCCGCTGCACTTCAAAGGGGGGAGAATTGTGGTTCCTCAATGTGCTGGATTACGTCGTTCTCTTCTAAAGGAGACGCATGATACTCCTTATTCTGGTCATCCGAGTGTTGAAAGGATGTTGGAATTGCTGTCTCAGAATTATTTTTAGCCGAAAATGGAAGATGATGTTGAGGCACACGTGAAAACTTGCCTCGTTTGTCAACTCGACATGACTGAACGGAAGAAGGAAGCTGGTTTGCTATAACCTCTACCTATTTCGGAGTATCTGTGGGCTTTTGTTTCTATGGACTTTATCATCGGGCTTCCTAAAGTTATGGCAAAACATCAATTATGGTGGTGGTGCACAGGTTCTCAAAGTATGGGATTTTCATTGCTGCTCCAACCGTTTGCTCTTCTGAAGTAGCTGCTGAATTATTCTACAAGCATATTGTGAAACATTTTGGGGTTCCAAGGGATATTGTGAGTGATCAGGATGCGAGATTTACAGGCCAGTTTTGGACTGTTGCGTTCGAATTCTTATGGACTGATTTGAAATTCTCAACTGCAAATCACCCACAAACTGATGGACAGAATGAACGTATCAATCATCTCCTTGAAGAGTACTTAAGGCATTATGTGACTGCTAATTAGAGGAATTGGGTTGAGTTAATAGACATTGCGCAGTTTTGTTACAACTTGCACATGTCTTCGGCTACTGAAATGAGTCCTTTTGAGATAGTGTTGGGAAGACAGCCTGACACACCGTTGGAAGTCGCTCAAATGAAATCAGGGGGCAAATGTCCTGCTGCTTATAGATATTCTCGTGACAAGCATGAATTGTTGGCTGAGGTGCGAGACAACTTGAGGAAAGAGGCTAAGAGGATGAAAAAGAATGCTGACAGACATAGACGGTCTTTGGAATTCAATGTTGGTGACAAGGTGTTGATGAAACTTACTCCACATATTTGGAAGAAAATCAGTAGCAAGACACGCCATCGTGGGATGATTCCAAAGTATGACGGCCCATTTGAAGTTGTGAAGAAAGTGGGTGAAGTGGCTTACCGGTTGAATATGTCGGAACGCCTCAAAATTCACCTAACTTTTCATGCGAGTTTCCAGAAACGGTTCCATGAAGATGCTGAGGATCCGACAAGGGCGGTGCCAAAGCGTGCTCCTCCAGTTGAGCGTAAGCAATTTGAGGAGACTATTGAGAAGATTTTGGATCACCAGACGCTGGGTCAAAGCAAAAAGAATAGACGGACAAAGTTTCTGGTTCAATGGACAGGAAAGCAAGAATGTGATGCAACTTGGGAGAAAGATTGTCTCTATGGCAATTTTAGGATCAAATCAAGGCGTATCTAGATTCTGCGTCGTCGAGGGCGACGAGCTCATATGGTGGGGGAAGTTTGTTAGCCCCTCAGTTGATTGATCGAACATGGCATGGGCGTGACGAGGGATTTACATGATGGACCGCGACACACCCCTATGATAGAAATAGCATCATGTTGACAAAGTTGTCCGATATGGGCAGGTGTTGATGGGCATGGACTGTTGAACGACGGCATGTGGATAAGGTGTGAAGGCATGACCAAGACCATGGCATTGGCGTGGCCATGACAAGGCAAAGACAACGGGCAACAAGCTTAGCAAAGGCTGGACAAACTAATGCAGCGCAGTGCAAGGCAGTGTCATGGGCGAGCAGGACAAGTGGCGGTGCAGACATGCGCGCAAAGGCATGCTGCACGAAGGCTTGGCGCGGAGACATGGCAGAGTTTGCCTTTTTGGCGCCACAAGTGGAAGGTTGTGCCCATGTGCCATGCACATGCCGGGCAGTTAGCCAGTTCCTGTTTTTCAGCAAAGTGGCTAAGTGGGATGGTGGGAGTTGTCTTATTTGAATGTTTGAATTTCGAAATCCTTGTTAGTTGGGGATGTCAAATGCTAGGTTGTAGATAAGGCTAAGTTCAAAAACGTTTGTCTATATATGTGGGCTAGGCTTACTTGTGAAGGCAGAAAGTGTTGGCTGCCTTAACTCCTTTTTATAAAGGCTGTGATTCATGTGCTTCTTTGTGGCACGAGTTTAAATACAAAGTTGGGAAGTGATTCTTGTAAATTCGTGTGTGCCTTATTTCATTTCTGTTTGCTATCATAATCTATATGTTAGGCCAAAAAACGTGAGGTAAAAAGAGATAAGGCTGAATCATTGTAAAAATTACGGACTCCATGTTTAGACACTGATATCAATATGTTTAACACTTGGAAAAAAAATTGAAACAAAAACAAAATGTTTTTTAAAATCAAAATCCATGTCACAACTACCGTTTAAATGATAGAACAATACTGATAGCGAAAAACAAAATGTAATAAATCGTTTTCAACCTCTAAGAAACAAAGAAAAAGAAATTAGGAAGGAGGACAAAGAAGAAATGGAAAAGTTTGCACATTTTCTTTCATAGAAAGAAAAATGATTTTTCTCCAAGGAAAAGACCTAACTTTTGTTGACAATTAACTAATGTCCAAATCATCATTTTTACTAAAAGTCGTATGAACTAGTTTTCTCAGCAAGGGACAAATGATGATGATGATGATGATGATTGGTGAATTACTCCATTATTAATGTTCTTTTGTATTACTTCTTCCTTTTACCGTGTTGTTTACGAAAGAAAAAAAAAATCATAATTCTCTATCTTGATCGTTGTTCGCATTTGTCAGTCGCTCATGAAACACAGAAACGGAGGCAAGTTAATAAAAAACGACATATGGCCCATGCAGGTCTCGAACCTGCGACCTTCGCGTTATTAGCACGACGCTCTAACCAACTGAGCTAATGGGCCATTGCTGTTGAAGTGTCATATATATTTATTAAATACTTCTGATATCACGTATGAGAACAAAGACAGTACGTTGACCATGACTTTATACTTCTTAGTAGTCCAAAATAAACAATATGTTGAACTATAAGCTGGAGCTTAGTAGTTGTACAAAGGGAAAAATCTTTTCGACTGAAATTATCTCACTTATTCACATTTCACCAACTGAGACATCAACCAATGTAGTAATTTGTTAAGTATTATATTTATATAGTACTGAAGAGAGGAAAAGGCAAACGTACTCTTATACTTGACCCCGTTTGGCCAAGCTTTTGGGAGGTCAAAAGTATTGTTTTCATTAAAAAAACACTTTTGAAAAAATTTAAATTATTCAAGACAAAGCTATCCTCACCGTAAATTTATATTTTCAAATTACCTCTTACTAATTTAAGTTTTTTCTTTTCTTTTTTGTTTCTAGTTTCCACCATTCTTTTAAAATTAGACATATCATATATATAAATATATTGTGACTTTCAAAATTCTTTTTTGACCTTTCTTGCTTTTGATTTTTTCTTTGTGTTTCTTGTAACTTTTCAAATTATCTATATCCTTCTTTAAATTATCAATTCTTTCCTACAAATAAACATGTTCTGTTATAGTCTATTAATTCCCGAATCATTAAAACAGTTATCAAATCTAATTTGTGAAAATTTAAAAAAAGAAGATAAAACCTCTACATTAAGCCAAGTGACAATCTCACAATAAGTCACTCGGCAATTTAGAAAAAGTTAGTTTGGTTAGGTAATAATTAGTTTCTTTTTAATTTAAAAAGGACAACCAGGTGCACTAAGCTCCAGCTATTCGCGGGGTCCTTAGAAGGGCCGGACCACAAGGGTCAATTATATGCAGTCTTTTTTAATTTAATTTTAAAAAAAAAATTATGCATTATATGTTGTTAATAATTAGTTACTCTTTTTGAATTTGAATTTAAACATACTTAACTATTTTATTTTACGAAAATAATATTTTTTTTATATATTTAAAATTATTTCTATTTTACACTCAATGACATATTTCAAGTTTGAAACTTATAATCATCTTGTTACAACTACCATGGCTATACATAATTTCATCCGACGACATCTTCTTCCGATAAGGAATTCAACTATTATGCCAATGAAGACATTACTGTAAAGATTGAGGAAGGAGATGGACTTTCTGGTATTCCTTTAGAAATGCAAGACAAGTCTTCTACTAATATGGAGGCGTTATGTGATAAAATTAGAGATGTTGAGAAATATTATCATATGTGAGTGACTTTACTAATTATTTCATGATGGATTATCAAGATATTGTAATTTGTGGAGTAGATTTCTCATTCATACTGAATGATGACAACAAATAATTATACTAAATAATATTATATGTTTTGGTATACTATATTTGTTATATTGATTTAAATCATTAATACGTATGTTTACTTTATGTTTCATATTTTAATTTGATAAAATAATAAAAGTCTCTTACGATAATTATTTGGGTTCATTTTTCTCTTTAAAGTAATTATAAGACCTTGATACTAAAAGTACGGGGTGTGGGGGGGGGGGGGGTTGAATTGTGGTCTAATAAAAAATAGTCGATTAACGACGCTTTTAGTCAACTAGATTTCGTGCAGAATGCAAAATAAAAGTAAACAAAAAGAGAGAATAACACACAACAGTTTTTATATTGGTTCGATACCGGTGTGGTACTTACATCCAGTTTTCCTTGGGTCACAAGGGTTCCCTTAAATCTTGAAAGTAATTACAACAAGGATGGTTTTGATTCGTTCACCACGAAGTATAACAACAATGTATCTTGAATAATGACACAACTCTCTTTTGCGTTCTAACTTTTCCTATCTTTTGTGACACTGATAAAATTAGGAATACAATATTTTAGCTAAGAAGTAGAGAGATTTAGAAGACAATGTTATAGCTGCTCAAGTCTTTCATTTGATCTGAGTAGACTTCTTATAGGAGGGTTGAGAGCCGTTGAACCTTGACTGAGATAGAGGTACAAGATCTTCAAAGGGATTTGACCCAAGGGGTGCCTCCCGAATTCTGCTCTTGGGAAGGTCCGGATTCGTTCATGACTTTCCTTGTCACGATCTTACATTGTGGAGAAATTCGAGCCTTCGATTGAGCTAATTGAGGATACCGGATATTTCAACATTTACTGGATATAGCTCCTTGATTTGTAGTCTTGATTTCCTTCTATTAAGGCTGAAAGGACTTGATAGAGTTAGATTCCTTTTCCTTGTCCATTAATTAAGCATCATCAACTCCCTTAATTCAGCAACACATCTTTGGTTGGTTTCGACAGCTTCTCGATAGTTTTTGTTTCCTTTTGTTGATACCAGATTTATGCAAAGCAAGATAAGTAAATTGTCATCATAGTTCATATGGAGTCTTTTAGAGGATTGATGATATGGCATGATGTGCTCACAGCTTCCGCCCAGAAATGATGAGGTAGAGAATTTTCCACGATCATGGTTCTTGCCATGTCCTGTAAAGTTCTATTTTTACGCTCTATCGCTCCATTTTGTTGCGGTGATCTTGGTGAATAGAAATTGTGAGAGATTCCTTGATCATTGCAAAAGTTTTCAAAGGCTCTGCTTTCAAATTCTCCTCCATGATCACTTCTAATCGTAGAAATGTAGTATCCTTTTTCTCGTTGAACCTCATAGTTATTGTCACATAGTTGACTAATGCTGAGAAGTTTGTATCCGAGTTCATCAACTAGGTAGACTTCATCAACATCACATGTTGAGATGAGAGGAACTTTTCCAACACCAATTATATTTCCTTTGTATTTTTCTCCAAAGGTAATTGTTCCTCCAACTAGTTTGGTGACTGTCTTGAATAATTGTTTGTCACCAGTCATATGTATAGAACACACGCTGTCGAGATGCCATTTTCCTTTTCGATTCTTCTTGAGGTGTTCTTGCAAAACAAAACTACTTGTTACCCAAGCCTTCTTGGGTCCTGAATGGTTAGAATGCTGAGTGTTAGTTTGATTTGAGGATTTAAGTTGCCAAACCCATCTCCTGTTATCCTTGAACCTGCAACGATTTGAGGTATTACCCCTTTTACCACAATAAAAACATGATGGATTATTAGAATTTTCATAGCCTGTTTCTGCTCTAATTCTGTTCCTGCATTGGTTAGTACTATGGCCATTTTTACTACAAAAGGAACGGGCATGATATTTCTTCTATTTGTGATGAGAAGTCTGATTTTATTTGACAGAATTATGACTGGTGGAGTTTTGCAATCCATTCAATTGAAGTTGAAGTTCATTTACTTCATCCTGCATCATATCACGCTCAATTTCGCAAACTTCCAGTTTCAAATCCCAATCTTTCTTTTCTATCTTGATCTTTCTAAGTTCATTCACAACTCATTCAATATCTGCAAGAGCAATATCAACAAATTCTTGAAGTTCATAACAGTTAGGACACGTAGGAAGACGTACCTCACTAGTTGTCTGCCATAAAACTGAGTTCATTTGAGTTATCTTCCTCATCAACATCTCCATCTGCTATTAGTCCAAGATCCTCTGAATCTTCATTTTCATTGATGGCCATGAAACATAAATTTGCAACTTCCTCATGATCAGATTCTTCTTCGTCACTCCAGGTTTCGAAAGACTTCTTCTTTTGCATGTTTCTGCAGTTTCTTCTTTAGTTCAGGACACTGAGCTTGAATGTGACCAAATTTTCCACATTCGTAGCACCTTCCATCACTTTTATCAGTTTCATTATTTATCCTTCCTTTCCTAAAGTTGGACTTACCTCTTCTTATATTTCTGTTTTTCCTCATCATGTTTGTTACAACTTGAGAAAACATGGCAATGTTTTCATCTTGTTCTCCTCTTCCTCCTCCTGCTCCTCCTCCTCATCCTTCTTTTGTATTTTTCTGGTTCAACCACAGTTGCTTTAAAAGCAACAATTTTCTTCTTTTCTTGTTAAAATTGTCTATCCAAGTGGGTTTCTCAAAAGCAATTAGATCACCTCTAAGTTCATCATAAGATATTTTGTCAAGACCCTGACATTCCAAGGCGGTGACCTTTGGCTGCCAAATTGTAGGTAAACTCCTGAGAATTTTTCTAACATGTTCTCCACTTTTAATAGGTCTCCCAAAAGACTTTAGATCTTCAAGAATTTTTCTGAACCTGGAGAACATCTCTTATACTGATTCTCCATCCTTCATTTGAGTTAGCTCGTAGTCCTGAACCAAAAGATTAATTCTTGTTTCTTTCACTTTGTTGGTTCCTGATCGGCTCCAACCCAGCACTACTATACAATGGCGAGGAGGGGCCAATGTAGCTTTTACCCGAGAGGTTGGGATCGATATCCACAGGGAGTTATAAGATGGGAATTGGGTTCCTATCCGACTAAGCTATGTATTTTGTCTTTAATTACATTTCTAGTCATGGGTGGGTTTGATACTATTCTAGTTGTATTACTATTGGTTACTAAAAATAAAATAAGTATGATGTTTTTTTAAGGATTTTCTCAATTGATAAAGAGCACTAGGGAAGCGACTTACACCTAGGCGAGTATCTAATGGGATCTAGAATTTAGGACAAACTTGTTGTATCTGGGATCGTGATATAACCTCACACTTAATTACTCACCCAATACCTCTCGGTAGTTTGGGTGACTTTTCCCGAATTGGTTTTCTCAAGCCTAATTACGTGTTCAAACAGTGCAAGTGAATTGACTCAAGTCGGGTATTACTATCTCTAGGTTTAACCCTTTAATTGGGGCTATGAGTCTCTTGAATTCACCCCAATATCTTGTTAGCCTATTTTACCTAGACTTGGGCCCTCTTTCTCAAGAAGAACCCTAGTAAAAAAGGCATGAATTAGTGTTTGCAACCACCAATTCAACAGATAAAGCATGAAACAAGATAAATATTACTAACCCATAAAACAAATAAGCCCTAAAATTGAAGACCCATTAAATACCCACACTAGGGTTGAGTCGCAACCCTAACCAATGGGTCTAGCTACTCATAATCAAGGTAGAAATCAAAGATGGAGATAAATATCACTTCCTTCTTCAAGTCATCCTGACTCTTCCTCATCTTCCTTACCTGTTTACCCAGGGACTTGATTTCCTTCTTATGAACACCCAGCGACTTCAGAATCTTGTTTTGGTTGTGAAGGACCGTCTTCAATGATTCCTCCAGTGATAGAGACAACTGGACCTGGGTTGGGGCTGCCTGGGCTGCTATGGCACCGGATAAGGCAGTTAGCTTTGATGAAGCTACATGCAGCCAATTATTGGTGCCGGCCAATGTCTAGTTTACCCTCAGAGAAGTCTGAAGGTATGCTGCAGAAGAAGAAGGCACTGAGGTAGGGATGGAGGCAGAAGGTCTGGAGGGAGGATGTGTCATGGCAGCAGATGAACACTCAGTAGTGGATGGCTCGGAACCTGTAGCTACTACCCATGGCTCACCGGTGGAAATGATGGCTTTGCTCTTGGATTTGGGGTTTTACGGACCCTGCAGGCTGTACCAGGAAAACGGCTTCTTCAGCTTCACTTTGGTGTCATAATCCCTTCCCTCTACTCCCTGATCCTCGAAGTACATAGTGAGGAAGTTTGGGAAGCGAAATGACCTCTCATCCTTTCCGATCGCCCTGGTGATCACCTTAGCCATAATATTCCCGACGTTGATCGGGAACCCTGCCATGATATCCCCCACAATAATAGCCCGGGATACCGACATGTCACTGTCATGAGTGGTAGGGTCGATCCTACTGCATACAAATGTAGCCCATCCCTTCACCTCGAAGCTCAGGGTGTTCCTATAGATAGGGACCCCGGGTGTTAGCCGAGCTGGGTTGGTCCTAGGAATAACAATCAATGAAGCAAGCCAAGGGCGAGCTAACTCATTCAGCTCCACCTTCTCCAGATACAGGGACTCATCTTCATCATTGAACCCAACATAGTCATTGAGAGCTTTGCCATCAAACAAAATCTTCTTGTTGCGGACTTTGGTCAAGTATGTGCCCTTTTTGATGTGGACGACATTAGCATAGAATTCTTTGACCAAAAACTCATTGTCCTCTAGAAGGTTGCTGGTGAAGAACTTCCACCCCACTCTCTCGTTGAAGTACCTTTTGACGTTTGGGTTGTGGGGCAGAAGATCCCGTCAAATGAACACCCTCTCCAATGTAAGTGACCTCTGAGGACACCATTCCCTGAACTTGTGATATGCTTTCTCACTCACGAACCGGTCTTTCCATACCACCGGGTTCCTTGATCTCGCCAATCCCCCTATTTGTGTGTCACCACCCCTCACGATCAAGCTGTACTATGGCAGGTGTGGTGGCTGGAGCTGCTGCACTAGGGGCCGGAGGTGGTGGAGAGTCACTCAGTCCCAAACTATCCGAAGAGTCGGACAATGAAGTGGATTCATTTATGAGGCGCCGAGATTGGGATTGTGCCTCCTCTTGAGTCTGTCCATCTTCCCCCTCTAAAATTTCCCGAGAGGGGACATACTCACTAGTATCCGAAGTGTCGGGAGTGGGCCTCCAGAGGGTTTGTTTATTGCCAATGAGACTTTTAGGGGCTAGGGGTGCAGCTTGATGTTTTTCCTCTTCCTCGGCCCTGGGAGGACTCTCCCCTCCCTGGTTGTTTATCTTGTCCACCTCTAGATCGAACCATTGTCTGGATACATAATCAGTGAAAGCTCATCAACATTGGTATTCAAAAAAGTACTAGATGAAATAGATAAATGATCACAACATGTTATAACACAGTGGACCGCAATCAGCGTAAGAATGAGCGCGTCCGCGGACAGGCCACCGCTGACAGCAGAACAATGGCTGCATACGTGAGAGAATGTGATTCAGACTACCCAGTCTTTGAACATTACTCACCACCGAGAGCGAAATATTGGGCGCGGCTGCGAAGGCTTCACCGTTGTCCGCGTAAAAGAGGACGCGACCGCATACCCAATTTTACACTTCTCTGAATATGAATTTCGCTGTCTTCCAAAAAAATAAGCGCATCCGTGTAAAGCAAGTCGCTGACAGCGAAAAAATTACTGCGGCCGCGTAAAGCAGGCCAAGGCAAACCCAGGAAAATCATATTATTGATGAACGCGGAATTTAAAACAAATGGGTATTGAAGAACATTCATGAGCTAGGGTTTACACTTAGTGGAGAATTTAAGTAATTAAGAAGCAAATTGAAACACCCCAACCCCCATTAGGCATCAAAAAACCATTACCCATTCATTTTCATCAATAATTAAGCAGGCTTATGATTCTAGGTCTATAGTAACCCTAACTAGAAAGAAAACGTAAAATAACTAAAACAAAAGAGGAAGAACCAAAACTAAAACTAAGATATTGATCATACCAGGAGTTAGATTTGTTGTAGGAATAAACCTTGCTAAATGAGATGAAGTTTAGATGAACATGAGTTAATGAACAGTTCAAAGGTGGCTTTGAAGTATTAGGGTGTGAAAAGTGTAAAAGGAGGAGGTCCCTCCTATTTATACTAAACCCTAGGCCCCACACAGACCTACCTGGTGCAGCCGCGGAATTCCACCGCGGTCCGCGCTTTTCATATGGTGAAGAGCTGAAGGTGCGATTTCACCGTTGGGAGTGGAAAAACGGCTGCACACGCGGAACAGTAACCGCTGACCGCAAAAGTCAACCGCGGAGGCGGACCAAACTTCAGAGAGAACACCTTTTTTATCTTTACAAGTCCGCGTCCGCTTCACTATACCTCCCCCGCAAAAAAGCTTCCGCTGACCGCGGAATTTTGAGCACGGTCAGCGGTCCAAAGTACACTTAGCCAAATTTTTCTCCAGTATTTGTCCTGCACTGAATCAATAATTCCTACACAAATCTCACAACCAGTAATTTCAAAAGAGCCTAATCTAAGAAGAAAAATGAAAAAGAAAGAAAAATCACTTAGGTTGCCTCCCAAGAAGCGCTTGATTTAACGTCGCAGCACGACGCAAGTTACCATCATCATTGAAACTTTATCAAGGCCACCACGTGGCTAACATCAAACTTTCCCAAGTAATGCTTCACACGATGCCCATTAACCCCGAAGATTTTACCATTTTTGTTCTTCAAGTCAAGAGAACCAAAAGGTGTTGCATGCACTACCTCAAAGGGACCACTCCATTTGGACTTTAGGTTGCCCGCAAACAGACGTAACCGAGAGTTGAAGAGAAGGACCAAATCACCCTCCTTGAATTCCTTGTTTCTGGCATATTTATCATGCAAGTATTTCAGCTTCTCCTTGTACAATGATGAGCTTGAATAGGCATGAAACCGAAATTCATCTAGCTCATTGAGTTGTTCCACCCGGAGATTTGCTGCAACATCCCACTCAAGATTTAACCTCTTCAAGGACCACAATGCTTTATGTTCTAGCTCAAACGGAAAGTGAAACGCTTTTCTAAACACCAATCGGTAAGGAGACATACCGATTGGAGTCTTAAATGCAGTCTTATAAGCCCACAACGCATCATCTAGCTTCCTTGACCAATCTATTCTATTCTATTGGCATTCACAGTTTTTGACAAGATGCTTTTGATTTCCCTATTTAAAACCTCCACCTGTCCACTAGATTGGGGGTGATAAGGAGTAGAGACCTTGTGATTGATACCATATTTTGCAAGCAAAGTATCAAATGCCCTATTGCAGAAATGAGACCCCACATCACTGATAATTGCCCGAGGAGTTCCAAACCGTGTGAAAATGTTCTTTTTGAGGAATGCTACTACACTCTGGGCTTCATTTTTGGGAAAAGCCACGACTTCGACCCACTTGGAAACATAATCAACCGCCACAATAATGTAAGTATTGCCACACGAACTAACAAAATGGCCCATGAAATCTCTGCCCCATACGTCAAAAATGTCAACTTCAAGAATAGTTGTGAGGGGACTTTCATCCTTCTTTGATATTCCCCCAACTCTATAACATTCATCACATATCTTGACAAGCTCACTGGCATCTCTATACAGGGATGGCCAATAAAAACCACAACTAAGAACCTTGGAATCCGTCCTCGCCCCACCGTGATGACCACCGTAGGGAGAGGAATGACAAGTATCAAGTATGCTCACTTGTTCCTCCTCTGGTACACACCTACGAATCACTCCGTTATTGCAAATCTTGAACAAGTAGGGCTCATCCCAATAATAGTCCAAACTGTCCCGTTTGAGTTTCTTCCTTTGGTTAGAAGAGAGCTCACACGGGACAATACCGGTAACAATGAAATTGGCAACATCCGCAAACCAAGGCATATCATTCAAAGAAACCAAGAGGAGTTGCTTATTCGGGAAAGCTTCATTAATTTCAATACCATCTTTTGGCCTCCCTTGCTCTTCAGACGGGACAAATGATCCGCAACCTGATTTTCACTTCCCTTCCTATCAATGATCTCGAGATCAAATTCTTGAAGCAACAAAACCCATGTCGTGAATATAGCTTTTGAGTCCTTCTTTGTCATCAAATATCGGAGCGCGCGTGATCGGTGTGAACAATCACTTTGGCGCCCATGAGATAAGGCCTAAATTTCTCCATTGCGAACACAATTCCTAACAATTCCTTCTCCGTCACCGTATAATTAACCTGGGCATCGTTCATAGTTTTGCTTGCATAGTACACCGGGTGAAATATCTTGTTCATCCGTTTCCCTAAGACCGCTCCTACCGCAACATCTCTTGAGTCTCACATAAGCTCAAATGGTGAGCTCCAATTTGGTGTGGTAATGATTGAAGTGGTTGTTAATTTATACTTCAAGAGCTTAAAGGCCTTCATGCATTATTCATAATCAAATTTTGCATCCTTCTCTAATAGCTTTCATAGGGGATTCACCACTTTGGAAATGTTTTTGATGAACCTCCGGTAGAACCCCGCATGCCCAAGGAAACTTCTAACTCCCTTGATGGAAGTAGGAGGAGTTAACTTTGAAATCACTTCTATTTTAGCCTTGTCCACTTCGATTCCATCTTTTGAGATCTTATGGCCGACGACAATGCTCTCCTCGACCATAAAGTGGCATTTTTCCCAATTAAGCACAAGATTTATCACTTCACATTAGGCTAGATACTTGTCAAGATTTTGCAAAAATTCTTCAAATGAGTCTCCAACCACACTAAAATCATCCATAAAGACTTCGAGGAAGTCCTCCACCATGTCCGTAAATATAGCCATCATGCACCGCTGAAATGTAGCGGGTGCATTACACAATACGAACGGCATCCTAGTAAATGCAAAGGTCACATACAGGCAGGTGAAAGTGGTTTTCTCTTGTTCTTCTGGGGCTATAAGAATCTGATTGTAACCTGAGTACCCATCCAAGAAACAATAGAAGGCCTTCCCGGCAAGTCTGTCTAATATCTGGTCAAGAAATGGTAATGGAATCCTTTCAAGTCACCTTGTTCAACTTTTTGTAGTCCATGCATACCCTCCATCCAGTCACGGTCCGAGTAGGGATCAACTAATTCTTCTCGTTTTTCACCACGGTCATACCCCCATTTTTCGGCACACACTGCACTGGTGAAGTCCATGCACTGTCTGAGATTGGATAGATAACCCCTGCATCAAACCATTTGATAATCTCCTTTTTGACCACCTCTTGCATAGCCTCGTTCAACCTCCGTTGATGTTCCACATACGGTTTTGCATCATCCTCAAGTATAATTTTATGCATGCAAAAGGCGAGGCTTATGCCCCGAATATCTGTTGATACCCAATTTTTCCAAAATAGTTTTAAAATGCATATATGTCATCAAAATCATGCATTAGCATCAATTGGTATTTTTCCACAATTTCTACATTTTTAAATTAACTTTCCCTAGCATTTTATTTTAATAAATAATTATAAAATTGCATCACAAATGATTTCAAAACATTTCTTGATTAAATATTACTATCTATGGTCCTATTGAGTCCAAATTATTTTATAAATAGCCAAATTGGCACCTTTTGGCTACAATTGCAATAACTTTACAATTATAGCCCATGCGTACATTTTGTATTATTTTTACCAGAAATTAGTCCTTTGTATTTTTAAATACTAAATAACTATTTTTATATTATTTTTGTGCATACAATTCATTTTTTATAATTGGTTAATTATTTTACAAATTAGTTTTAATCAATTGTTTCGGGTATTTAACAAATAATCTCTTTTAATTTCAATTTTAGCCTAAATCTACCAGCCCAATACCCCTTAAAACCAGCCCAATAAACCCAGGCCCAATACCCTACCTGCCCGACCCAACTCTTTGGCTAATCCCGGCCGTTGATCATTTTTGATCAACAACCCAAGATCCCGTTACGTTAATTAAACTATATATCCCCCTCTAACCCTAATCATTTCTCACCCCTCCCCACTGTCACTCTCCTCTCCGTCTCTCAGATGATCTATAACTCTAACCCTAATTCTCCCTCACCGTCACTCACCTACTGCTGTTCATGGTGGTTCTTCACCACCCCAGGCATCTAACGGCCTCTTCAATGCTGGGTACCTCCACCTCTAAGGTCCTTGAGAAGATTCTCAAGGGACCGGGGCTAGTCTGCTTACGCCTTTGATTTTTTCTTGCCTGTTTCAGGCCATTTTGTCTCGATTTTGAGTAAGAACTTCTTGTTTTCGTCTTAAATTTGTGGATTCCTAAGTCTATGTTCTCATCTCTGATTTACTTTGGGAAACCCTAAATTTTGTCTTTGATCTTCTCATATCTGAGCAGATCCGAGAAGAATCAGACCTATTTCACATGTTTTTAATAAAAATCTTTTGTTTTTTTGATTGATTCTCCGTTTTGCCTAAATCTAGTGTTTACTGAACTCACCTTCTCAAAGCTTTTCTGATTTTTTGAGTTTTTAATCATTGTTCCTAAGTGTTACTGGTTGATTCATGCAAAGATTATTTGGATTTTAGTTGGTTTATGCTAATACCCCAATTTTTGACATTTTTGCTTTGATTCTGAGTTTGACCGTGTTACTTGTTACATTGTTTTGTCCTATGCTTTGATTCTCATGATTTCTCCTTAGTCCAACTTAAACGTCTTGTGATTTTTACCCTAGTATGTCTCTATTAGGGTTTCTGATTCGATTCTCGACTGATTTTGTGTGTTTATACTCAACCTATTTGTGTATTTGTGGAAACATATATTATTCTCCTTTAAATCAATATTATTTTTGAGTTTTGATTCATTGATTTGCCCCGTTAAAACCTATGTGCTAATTCTTGATTATTTCCCTATTTTTACACCTTTAATTATTTTCTTACTTTATTTGATTAGTCGTGATACTTACTGATTCCTCAAGATTATTTCCATAATTGAACGCCTGTTTATTTGTCCCTAATTGCCCACTATGTACTTAAGTCTTACTTGATTTTCTTTCCTTATATATTATCATGCCCTTTACCATTGGGTAACTACCCCTTAATTAAGGGAGACTATGTTGATTTTGTGCATAATTGATTATGTAAGCTTCCTTAATTGTTTACTGATTGATCTCCTTTACCTTATTCTGTTTTGCTCCTAATTACTATATATGATCTCATTTATTCTCACTTCTGACACGAACATTAGTTCACAAATACCCTTACACTCTAAAAGCTCCTTGTTCTTCTCTACTACTTGCAATACTCACTGGCCTAGCCGGCTGTAAGCCAAGGCTAGCCATTGCACAACACCTGCTTTGCATTCTGTGTTTTCTTTCCCTAATAGGTATGTCCCTGATTAATTTCAGAACCTAAACTCTATGTGTTTCATTACTGCCTTAGTTCCATTCTTGTTTTGCTTACTGCCTTTATTAACATGCCTAATCCTGTCTTGTTCAATATGTGACAATTGCCTCTCTACTGCTTTATCTAGCATGTTTCAATCTTGCTTTAGCATGTCTAAACTACGTTTCTTGTTTACTGTTTCACCTAGCATGTCTCAATCTTGTTATGTTCAATATGCAATTAGCATGGATAATCCGTAATGAGCTGCTTACTGCTCTACCTAGTATGTCCAAATCATGTTTGTTCAATATGTGATCAACACGCCTAAACTATGAATACTTGTGTGGTGTTTGCCTAGTCTGTTAATTTGAATTCCTGCCTATTCTACCTTATTGATAAGATCATGCTAAGTTGTGTGCTTAATCCTTTCCAGTGTTAATGTGTTTACAACATGGCTTTACTGTGATCTTGGATCTATGTCTCAATCACTTACCCCTTTATAACTAACTTATTAATCCTATAAAACTCTTGAAAACTTCTGTGCTTCATGTTATTTATGTGGTCCACTATACATTGATGTGTATTCTATGTGTCCCCAATCCCCACTATCCCTGTGTGAAGTCTGTTGTTGAGTGATGCTAGGCTATTTGCTGATTTGCAAAATATGTTTCACATTGTTCTCAAACTGCTTTACTACCAAATCAGTTCTTATTTTTTCAGAAAAAACCTCTTTACATCCTAGAGTTATCTCAGTACTGTTTTCCTTTCAAAAACTTTTCAAAACTATGTCAAGCACTCTCACTTTACTCTTAAGTCAATAGGTTCTGCCCCTCTAGTGTGTGTACTGCCTTTGGATCGTATTGAGACCTCTTTGAACTATGGCACACTGGGGCTGGCCATTCCATACTGCACATACTCAATCCTTGTTGTGAAAAGTCTGGGTGTGAGAACTGCCCATGATCCTTGATATCCTTAGGGATCTATGACACACCTGGACATGAACTAGGATATGAAATCCTTGGCATTTGAGACTATTGAAGGCCTGACATTCCCAGGTTTGCCTTGGGCATGTTTCAGGCCCCCTATAGTTTAATTTATGTAATTTATTAAATTATTGGTCTGTAATAATTATTTGTAAACAGATATTGGGGTGATTAGTGAAAAAAAGGAGGGTAGCTATATGATCTTATGGGTAATACAAGGTAGAAACCATGTTTCTAGGCTTTACATTATGCAAATCTACATTAGCAATCATGTTCTAGGACCACTATGTCTATTTGCATTCAAACCATGCCAAATATGTGCACTAGACATACTGATTTAGGGCATTCACGTTTATTGTTTCAGCATACTGCATGTCATGTATCACTATGCCAACTTTGATTTTGCATAAGTACTGTCGCATAGAGATCCTGCTATTAGGTCAATAATTAACCTTAATAAAAACTGGCATTCCTGTATGTATTAGATACCATATTTTTTTAGGAACCCTGTTTGCATCTGTTTGAACTATGGCTATTTCGATTAAATAAAATAACTGTCCATGAAAAGGTTTAAAACAGCCTCACACATAGGTATCATGTCTCTAAACACAAATTGGTACAAAACACCCATTATAACTTGTATCACCTAGATCAACATGCTCATAGGTCGAATAATCTTAAATTGTCAAACAACTCCTGTAATTTTGATTGTGTATAGTCCCACGCCTAGGAAAACCTTAGGTGATTAATGTCTATACATAAAACTGGAAACTGCGTTCTGATCGTTTAAAACTACTTAAGTCTCACATGCTCTAAAATTAGTAGGCAAGCTGATTAGGACTCTGCCATTGAGTTTTGAAATAGTGTTGCATATTCTGTGCATTGATGCTCACCTAGACATCCTGTCCTAGGATTTTTCTAAAAATTACCTGAATATGTGTTTGAGACGTGCTACTTATTTGCCTACATACATGTGGAGGTAAACATGAGCCTTTTAACTGCTTTTTCCCCTATTTGCTTGTCCTATATGTTATTTGTTTGTCGCCTAGATTTTTGCCTTTTAACCTTAGGATTGTCTAGAACTTCCCGAGTCTAGAGGTTTTAAACTCCTCCAGGACCACAAGGAAGGGACGGGTAACATCACACTTAGAGGTCGTTAATAAAAACTCGCTATATAACCGCTAAGGGATGGGATAACGGGTAGTAAAAGGATATGATGACCTGTGCGCTAATGCAACGTGTAGCCCCTCTCATTTAGGAGTGATTACTGGGAATTGCATGGATATGATCCTATAGGATAAACAACTTAGGACCCCTTTTTCATATGTGTGCTTAGACTGCTTAAAAGTCTTTTACATATGCGTGCTTAGACTGCTTAAAAGTCTTTACCTTTTTTTACATATGTGTGCTTAGACTGCTCATTTGCAACTTGACTAATTCACAAAGTAAGTTTGGCCGGGACCCACTGTTGTGGACTTTGAGGGGTGCCTGACACCTCCCCCTTGAAGTAACTTCAAGCCCTTACCCAATCTCTAGTAATATCAACTGGTTTTTATAAATGACCCGTAATAGGTGCCCTAACGCACCTTAATTCATTTGGTGGAGGCTCTTCAACTCTTTATATCCTTTTTTCCCAAAAGGAAACGAGTTGTCCCAATAATGTCGAAAACCCTGACTATCCGCAAGGAGAAGAAAAAGGGGGGCGCGACAGCATGGCGACTCTACTGGGGTTTATAGGCTTTTACCATTACAAACCGCTTTGTGAATTTGTCTAAATGTACTTCACTTTGTTAATATTTTCACCCTTTCCCTTCCCCCCTTTATGTGCAATTAAATGTCTACTCTCCCAAGTATTTATTTTCCTAAAATGAAACTGACATGTTTCTTTGTTTTCTTCTGTAACCGTTTTCAATTATAACTGCTGTATTTATCGCTTTCATAATGTGCAAATACGTGACAACATGTTGCTTATTTCTTATTTATTGCTGCATAATCATGGTCAACATCATACTCCACTCGTGCCTATACAAATCCTATAACAACGTTTGATGAGTGGTTGCGCTCTTCCAATTTATATCACCCCCTAAATTCGGAAATGCTCATTTGCGGTAAAATCAGTCGATCAACGGTGCATTCGACGGTTTCGTGCCTTTCCCCCTCGAGTTGTCTGCTCGAGGGTACCGGTCTAGATCCCCATAGAAGCCTCACTCTTGTTATACTGTGCATGCATCATGGTAAAACCTAGCTGGGTTAATGTGTCGTTCGCACAATAACCCTTTAAGACAAGCCTTGTCCAAAAGTCCACCGGGGTTTCCATAATCCCAACGGATGCAATCACGTTTTGTGCATTAATTTGGAGAACTAAATGCCAATATGCTAATCATATGTGTATAAATAGTCGAATTTGGTAGGGGGGGGGGGAAGGGCCTAACCATTTTTGTCTTGAAGAAAATGAGGCATGAGGTCCCAAGATTCGGTATGGTCAGCAGTATTCGACCAATGCTCCTAGACTGGTGGAAAGATCTTCCTTTAAGTGATAAGAAACATGTGAGGAAGCATCTGGGAAATATACCTTCTCTTCTGGACATCCAGCCAAACAACATGTTGATAGAGGCCACGACTTTGTTTCGGGATAGTGAAAGAGCTGTATTCCGCTTCGGGAATATTGAAAGGACTCCACTTTAGAAGAAATAGGAGGACTAGCTGGATTGGTTTGGGAAAGCCCTGGGCTGTTGGTACTTGAAAACTGCACGGGTAAAGGGTTCCTGAAAATGATGGGGTTGAAGAAAAATGCTGAGCTGGAGTGTCTGAAACAATCCTACATACCTTTTGAATACTTGTATGAGATATACAGTCACAACAAATCATATTGTACCTATCATGACGAGTTCTCCATCACATATCTGGGTCACATCCACCACAGAGTATACGTGTTCATTGTGTGCTTTTTGGGGTTGATAGTGTTCCCGAAGAAGAGGGAAAGGATTCATACTAGACTAGCCATGGTCGCCAGGACCTTGATGGAATGGATCGATAGACAGACATACAACATTGTCCCTATGATCTTAACTGCCATTTACCGAGATTTGGAGCGTTGTCAAAGATGTGTTAAACATTTTGAGGGTTGTAACCTGTTGCTTCAATTATGGTTCTTAGAACATCTTCAAAGGGGCCAATATCGCCAAGAACTTCCGCGAAGGGCTTGGAATGACCATATTTATTTCCATCACCCCAAGAGAATGACCTACATTCCGGACATATTTGCTCAGCTGGAAACTGCCAAAGAGTAGGTAGAATTCTTTGACAATCTAACCGAGGAACAAGTGCAATGGATGTTCCAATGGTTCCCGGCGGACGAGTTTATCATCAGGTCCAGGGATGCACCATACCTAGTGCTGATTAGGTCGAGATTCATATACCCTTATGTTCCTATCCAAGTCATGAGGCAGGTGGGCACGAAACAGGTTGTACCAAGGGTTGCGAAGATGGGTCACTTCATAGCAGATTTCCAGGACAACGATGTCCCCTAGAAGTGCCAAGCCCAACATATGGGGCACTGCAAACTCATCATGGAGAAAAATACTATTGAGCCAGACAGATACCATGTTGGATGTGCACCTCTTTACCCGGCATGGTTGGAGGATGACCTATATGGGGTAGTGAGGCCAGGAATCAGTCGAGGCAATAGAATCATAGATGAAGATGCTGAGGCTCAAGTCAAGTACAACCGACTGCGCAAAAGGGTCCACGATTTGGAAAATGAGCACCGGGAAATACATGAGACTAATAGAAGGCTGATCGAGGAGTGGAAAGATATGTCTATCATTGACAACAGAAAGCTGGAATATCTGGAGCGAGGTATAGTGGAGCTGGAGGGAAAATTCATAAAAAGAATCGAGGATTGCAAGAACGCTGAAGGGGATGAAGGAGGACACTTGGCTAGAGCATACCTGCTGCTGGGACTGCGCGAGCTGGGGAACTTGTTTGATGGAATAAAGAATATCGAATCTGGGGAAGGTCCTTCTGGGACCAAATAGGCTAGATTTACCTTTTGCTTTCATAAATATAACAAGGCCAAGTGCCATTAGTGACTTATATCCTATTGTTATTCTAGCGTCGTTTTGGGATTCGTCTATTTTATATTAATGAAATGAGGCATTTTGGCATCTAAGTTCTCCAAATCAACTTGTCGCTAGGCCTACCTCGGTCACAATGAGGCTCCCAAATTAGGACACGTTTACATTTCTGCAATATGTGTTTAAATACTGCAAATACTCTTTTCATAATCCTCACTGACTTGGCTACCTTTGTTTTTACTTTATTTTTCTTTTGATTATTCCCCTTCCCCAAAGGTTGGTTCGTGCATTCTGGCATCATCAACATATCATACAAGATCCAAAGGCCCTCCACCTTCTCCTCCCCTAGTCCACCTAAAGGCAAAGGCAAAACAAAGATGGAAGACTTGAATAACATCAGAAAGGAAGACACTACACCAGTTGAACATCCAGAGGCTTCTAACAGTCGGGGTGCTCAGGTCCCATATGATGTTGTGTCACAACTTGAACAAAGGCTATTGAAACTCCAAGGAGAACTTGAACACGTTCGGAACCCAGCAAATTTGTCCTTCTCACTTAGTGTTCCGGATGTCAACCACTCGAACACTCAAAACGCCGCACCACCTCAGAATACAGCCAACAAACAGAATCCTCCTGAAACTCACCACTATACAACCCCACCGCAAAATCAAACCATCCCACCACAATACCAACAAAACACTTGCCACACTCCACGGAACACCCCACCAATTATTCCTGAACCACAAAATTCCACCAATGATCACCTCTATGCTCAAGCACTAGGTCACCAGAATAACCCCATATACGTGGAGACCCTACCTCACTCTACCCAACCCATCTCTTATACACCGGAATCTAGTGAGAAGGATATTCTCATAGGGAACTTGGCCGAAGAATTCAAGAAATTGACTAGCCGAGTTCAAGGCGTGGAAGGAGGTAAGGGAATCAAATGATTAAATTATGAAGATCTCTGTATACAGCCTGGCGTGGAACTACCGGAGGGTTACAAACCTCCCAAGTTCAAAATGTTCGACGGTACCGGTGATTCCAGGGTCCATCTGAGGACCTATTGTGACAAACTGGTCGGAGTTGGAAGAGACGAAAAGTTCCGGATGAAATTGTTCATGAGGATCCTTATAGGGGATGCTTTGTCCTGGTACATCAGCCAGGATCCTAAGAAGTGGTCTAATTGGGTGAGTATGGCATCAGATTTCATGAACCGATTTAGGTTCAACACGAAAAATGCACCATACGTCTTCTATATTCATAATCTCAAGAAGAAACCCACTAAAACCTTTCGCGAGTATGCCACTCGTTAGAGGTCGGAAGTGGCCAAGGTTAGGCCAGCATTGGACGTGGAGCAAATGAACAAATTATTCGTCAGGTCACATGACCCGCAATATTATGAAAGACTGATGGTGATTGAAAATCACAAGTTCTCCGATATCATCAAGCTGGGTGAAAGGATTGAAGAGGGTATCAAGAGCGGGATGGTCACAAATTTTGAAGCACTGCAAGCCACCAACAAAGCACTGCAGTTCGGTGGTATATCTAAAAAGAAGGACGCATGAATGGTAATGGTTGCACGGAGCCCCAAATCTCCACTGATATATCAAACCTCTCCACTTGCATACCAAGCACATCCACCTACATATCAGCCAACACCTCCACCTACATATCAACCATCGCCTCCACCTACATATCAACCCACATCTCATAGATATTCCCAACCAGCCACTGCCAATCACACATATAACTCCCAACCGTCTCATTTTCAGTCACCTTCAACTCGCCAAAATTTCCCAAGACCTCGAACAAACTTTGACCGCAGACCACCCAAACAGTATACCACCATTGCCGATCCCATTGACCAGCTTTATGAAAGGATAAAATTTGTTGGTTATGTCACTCCCATCCCTCCTGTAGCCACAGAGAATCCATCCCAATGGTCAATCCAAACAAAACCTGTGCATACCATTCCAGCATGAAAGGACATGCCATCGATGAATGCCGCTCATTGAAGGATAAAATCCAGGCTTTAATTGACAATAAAATCATCCAGGCAAATGAGGATACTCCTAATGTTTGCAATAACCCCCTCCCATACCACAGGGGTGGAGGCGTCAATGTGATAGAAATGGATGAAGAATGGGATCTAGATGGGTCAATCGGGTTAATCAAAGAAGGTGATGATCCCAAGAAGCCAACAGTTACACTCAATCCCATTATAATACAGATACAGCCGTCAGGAGAAGTTGAGGTAACCACATCAGTTCCGTTTGAGTTTGAAGTAGCACTACCTACAGACACGCCTGTGCCATTTGAGGTTGAAATAGTGCCACCTGCTACGACACCTAGCCCATTTGTAATAAGGGTAGCCACACCACTCACAGTGACTGTATCCACCACATAGCCTTTTGACAATAAGGTTGTGCCTTGGGATTACGTAGCTGAAGCTAGAAGAAGAGGAAAGACCAAGATAGAAGAAGATGGTGTTGCACAAGGTATGACCAGAACCGGAAGGGTCTACACACTCGAACACTTGGGGGAGTCAAGTAAGTAGGCTTCTAACAGGCCTCCCGTCATTGAGACGGGCCCGGATGACCTCTGGAGGAAAGTGCAAGCCAGGGAGTACTCAGTCATAGATCATCTGAACAAGACTCCAACCCAGATATCTATCTTATCGTTGCTGTAGAATTATGAAGCACAAAGAAGTGCTCTGATGAAAGTGTTGAATGAAGCTTATGTGCCTGATAACATCACAAACGGAGAGATGGCTAACATGGAGGGGCAGGTATTAGAAAGTTACAAAATCACTTTCCACGAGGATGAACTACCACCTGAAGGTTTGAGTCACAACAGGGCACTGCACATTACCGTGCAATGTGAAGATTACTTCATTACCAGGGTTCTGATCGATGAAGGGTCCATCCTTAACATTTGCCCATTGACAACACTAAAGAGGTTGGGCAATGGACTGTACGAGATACGAGAGGGATCCATGAATGTGAAGGCCTTCAACGGGTCTTAGAGTTCCACCATTGGAGAAATCGGTCTCTGTCTACAAATGGGGCCTATGTGGTTTGAGGTCGAATTTTAGGTGTTAGATATATCCACGTCCTACAATTTGTTATTAGGACGACCCTGGATACATGCTTCCGGGGCTGTGGCATCGACTTTGCATCAGGCGGTAAAATTCGAGTGGAATCATCAGGAGGTAATTATCCATGGAGATGGGAGCAACCCCATCTACAACCGCCGGACTATTTCGGTAGTTGAGGGTAGAAGAAGGCTTGGCGGAGAAACTTACCACCACATCGAGTGGGTCAATGCCATTGATAAGGATAAATGGTGGGATATCAAGATAGCCAACATGATGAATTGGAGTGGATATGAACCTGGCAAGGGTCTCGGCAAGAATCTTCAGGGCATTTCCAAGCCGATACAGCTGAAGCGTCACGACACTATTTTTGGCCTGGGATATCAGTACACATGGAAAGAGTACAATGATAGGTCGACACCATGGCGCGGTCCTTACTATCCATTGGAGCAGCCCATACTACACTTGGAACAGACTTTCCAACAAGCCGACGTCATATGGGGATCAGAGGAAGAAGAAGCATTAGCAACCTTAAGGAACCTATTCTTGGAGAACGAGGATATGGACTGTTGTGTAATTGTCGAGGAAGAGGAGGAGGAGGAAGGCCCTACCATCCAAGCTGTGAGCAAGGGATCAATCCTCAGAAACTGGACTGTCAGACCATCCATGGCCCGACGAGTCCCGGGGTAGCAAGGCTGAACAAGCACTATTTATTTTGTTTGCTAATGATTTCCTTTTTGCACTACTGTTTTAAATAAAATCTCCAGGGTTCCAAAAATGTTTGTTTAAATTATTGAAAATCGCTTTTATGTTTTAACGAATCAATATTTATTATTATCATTTTTCCTCTCATACTTTTATCTATACATCATAACTATTTCCTATCTCGATGAACCAATGACTGTGACATGCAATGAGACAACGCAACAAAAGGATAGTGATTCAGAAGAAGAAGAAGATACCATACCCGAGGAAATCGCCAGAGAAGTAGAGGACTTCGAGAACAAGCCTAAGTCCAATCTGGACGAAATTGAGGTAATCAATTTGGGAGACTCAGAGACTATTAAAGAAACTCGCATCAGCATCCACTTTTCACCGTCAGAGAAATAACAGTACACGCAGTTCTTGAAGGAATATGAGGACATATTTGCATGGTCATACGATGATATGACCGGACAGTACATCTATCATGGCTCATAAGTTTCCCACCAGTCCAATGTGCCGCCAGTGAAGTAGAAACTCCAAAATTTTAAACCGGATATGAGTATGAAAATCAAGGAGGAAGTCACTAAACAAATCAACGCCAAGGTCCTCAGGGTGGTTGAATACCCAACATGGTTAGCCAACATCGTACCAGTGCTGAAGAATGATGGAAAGGTCAGGGTTTGTGTCGATTACCGAGATCTCAACCGATTCAGTCCGAAGGATGACTTCCCCTTTCCAAACATACACATCCTGATCGACAATTGTGCCAAACATGAAATCCAGTCATTTGTGGATTGTTTCGCCGGCTACCATCAGATCTGGATGGACGAAGAAGACGTTGAGAAAACGACTTTCATTACGCCATGGGGAGTTTATTGTTACAAGATGACACCATTCAACCTAAAGAATGTTGGAGCCACTTACATGAGGGCTATGACTACTATCTTCCATGACATGATACACAAGGAGATCGCGGTGTATGTGGACGATGTCATCATCAAGTCTAAGAAATCCACCGATCATATAGCAGATTTGAGGAAGTTCTTCGACAGATTGCGGAGATACAATCTGAAACTAAACCCTGCAAAGTGTGCATTCGGGGTCCCTACCGGAAAATTGCTTGGGTTCATCGTCAGCCACCGAGGGATAGAGATAGATCCATCAAAAGTCAAAGCCATCCAAGAGCTGCCAGCACCAAAGAGTAAGAAGGACGTAATGAGTTTTCTGGGACGAGTAAATTACATCAGCCGATTTATAGCCCAGTCCACGGTCATATGTGAATCAATTTTCAAGATGTTAAAGAAAGATGTTGCAACCAGTTGGATCGAGGATTGTCAAAAGGCCTTCGACAGAATCAAAGAGTACTTATAACCACCACCGGTTTTGGTCCTGCCAGAGACAGGTAGACCCTTATTACTCTACCTTGAAGTACTAGACGTAGCTTTCGACTGTGTTCTGGGGCAGCATGACGAGACAGGGAGAAAGGAGCAAGCTATCTATTATCTGAGTAATAAGTTCACTCCTTATGATGCACGGTACTCTCTACTGGAACGTACCTGTTGCGCTCTAACCTGGGTAGCTTAAAAGCTGAGACACTACTTCTGTGCCTACACAACATACCTCATATAAATGATGGATCCCTTGAAGTATATCTTTCAGAAGACCATTCCCACTGGCAAGCTGGCTAAGTGGCAAATCTTGCTGAGTGAGTTCGACATCGTCTATGTGACTCAGAAAGCGGTCAAGGGACAGGCATTGGCAGATCATCTTGATGAAAATCATGTGGGAGGAGAATACAAACTCCTGAAAATGTATTTTCCTAACGAAGAAGTGTTGTTCATAGGAGAGGACATTGCTGAATCCTATGATGGCTGGAGGATGTTATTTGACGAAGCGGAAAATTTCAAAGGAGTCGGCATTGGAGCAGTCTTAGTATTAGAAACTGTCCAACATTATCCGGTATATGCTAAACTCAGATTTCCCTGCACCAACAACATGGACGAGAATGAAGCCTGCATGCTAGGGCTCAACATGGCCATCGACATGAATATTCAGGAGTTGCTGGTTATTGGTGACTCAGACTTGCTTATACATCAAGTACAAGGAGAATGAGCCACTAAGAATTCCAAGATACTGCCGTATCTGCACCATGTGCACGAATTGAGAAAGAGGTTCACAAAGACAGATTTCGTCACGTCCCCAGAATTCAGATGAGTTTGCCGATGCACTGGCCACTTTATCATCCATGATACAACATCCGAATAAGAACTTCATTGATCCTATCCCAGTAAAGATCCATATCCAGTCAGCATACTGTGCCATGTTGAAGAAGAAGCAGACAGGAAACCTTGGTTCCACGACATCAAGGAATACTTGGCAGAGGGAGAGTACCCAGAGCATGCAAATCATACCCAGAAACGTACGCTTCAGAGGTTGTCCAACAGTTTCTTCCATAGCGCGGGAACCCTGTACAAGAGAACTCCCTATTTGGGATTACCGAGGTGTGTCGGCGCAAAGTAAGCTTCCAAACTACTTGAAGAGATACATGATGGGACCTACGACCCGCATATGAAAGGCTTTGTCTTGGCCAAGAAGATACTCAGAGCCGGTTATTTCTGGATGACCATGGAAACTGACTACATCCAGTATATTCGGAAATGCTACCAATGTCAGGTACATGCAGACATGATAAAAGTGCCGCCAAATGAACTCAATGCAACTAGCTCACCTTGGCCATTCGCCGCTTGGGGAATGGACGTCATCGGTCCGATCGAGCCCACCGCCTCAAATGGGCACAAGTTCATCTTGGTAGACATTGATTACTTTACCAAATGGGTCGAAGTAACATCTTACAAAGTAGTGACTAAGAAAGTCGTGGCAGACTTTGTCCGCGACCAGATTGTTTGTCGGTTCGGAGTTTCAGAATCAATCATTACTGACAACGCTTCCAATCTCAACAGTGATCTAATGAAGGCCATGTGCTAGACTTTCAAAATCAAGCACAAAAATTCCACAACCTATAGACCTCAGATGAATAGAGCTGTAGAAGCCGCCAACAAGAATATCAAGAAGATATTGAGAAAGATGGTATAAAATCACAAACAGTGGCACGAAAAGCTACCGTTTTCCTTATTAGGGTATCACACCACATTCTTCTCATCAACCGGGGAAACTCCTTACTTGTTGGTTTATGGTACAGAAGCTGTTACTTCTGCCGAAGTGGAGATTCCTTCTTTGATAATCATACAAGAAGCCGAGCTCAGCGATGCAGAATGGATAAGGAGCCGTTATGAGCAGCTAGCCCTCATAGACGGAAAAATGAGGAATGCAGTGTGTCATGGGAAACTTTATCAGAACAGAATGAACAGAGCCTTTAACAAAAGAGTCAAGCCGAGACAGTTCACACCGGGGCACCTGGTGTTCAAGAAGATCTTTCCGCACCAGGATGAAGCCTAAGGGAAATTCTCTCCTAATTGGAAAGGTCTTTAAATGGTCCACATAGTACTAATAGGAGGATCTCTTATAAATGCAGAAATTGATGGAGAAGTCTGGCCAAAACCGATCAACTCGGATGCCATCAAGCGATACTATGTGTAACTCTTTATGCTTTTCTCAAATGATGTAAATTGAACTACGCTCGGCCTGATTCCCGTTTAAGAGAGGATACGTAGGCAACCCTATGGGTTCGGTCACAATTCAACAAAAATCTTATTTCCCCCATAATCAGAAACTGGGGCAGAATTTTAAGGAGGACCCTCAAAAAGTCAAAATTCCGAAGCAAGTTCAGCCGATCACAACATGTACGACAGTCAGAGATGTCAATCCCACTAACTGGGGTAGAATTTTGAGGAGGACCCTTTAAATTCCATAGCACGAGAGGTTGCACTATTTGGGATCTTGTCACGGTAAATGGTTCATCGAAATTTCTAAAAATATATTTTTACTATGTCCTTGCAAAATTGTGCGTGCTTGCTTGCAAAAATAGCTCTGTTTAGCCAACGCTACCTTGATGATTTGAATAGGATCTTCAGACCAAGAAAAGCAAGACGAGCAAGTCGACGGAGGCACGAACCGACCTCCCCTTTACAGAACTCACGATTTTTCTTTGGTTGCAGGAATGAAGAATGTACATGCCTTGAAGTCACAATCTTCGTAACAACCGCGATAATGAAATCTACTACCAGCTAAGAAAATTCTGCTACTATCTGCTATTTATTCTATTTTCTGCATGAGGCTAAACTCTGTCGCAACATTTGCATAAGGCTAATCTCTGCCTTCATCTACATGGGACTAAGCCCTATCCCGCATCTTGAATGAGGCTAAGCTCTGCCTCCATTTTCCTAAGGCTAATATCTGCCTTTGTCCGCATGGGACTAAGCCATGTCCCTCATCTTGCATGAGGTTAAGCTCTACCTCTGCATCCTGCATGAGGCTAAGCTCTGCCTCCATCTGCATAAGGCTAATCTCTGCCTTCATCTGCATGGGACTAATCCCTGCCCCGCATCTTTCATGAGGTTAAGCTCTACCTTCGCATCCTGCATGAGGCTAAGCTCTTCCTCCATCTACATAAGGCTAAATCGCTGCCTTCATTTGCATGAGATTAAGCCCTGTCCCGCATCTTGCATGAGGTTAAGATCTACCTACGCATCCTGCATGAGGCTAAGCTCTGACTCCATCTGCATAAGGCTAATCTCTGCCTTCATTTGCATGAGACTAAGCTCTGTCTCCATACCTGCATGAGGCTAAGCTCTGCCTCCAATTTACATTCTTTCACCGAGACTAAGCGCTATCTCTCCGACATTATTTACATTGCTCCTCTCTCAAGCTAATCCCTGCCCTCAGCTTCACAAGACTAAGCCATGTCTTGTTGACATCATATTATTGCATCTCATGGGCTGAAATATCGCCAAACTGTCCAAAGGCCTCATAGTCTAAAGGCATCATCCTCATATCCGAAAGACACCATGTCATGGCCTGAGGATCTCTCAAAATTGCATATCATTATTCAAAGGCGTCATAGTTCGGAGGCACCATCTGCATGGCCCGATAACATCATTTCATGGCCTGCGAATATCTCACTAAACAACTCATGGCCTAGGACGTCATCCTCAACTAGCCGAAGACAACTTTCATGGTCCGAAGGGAATCGAAATCATGTTTAAATTTCCGCACGAATAAATGCTTGTAGTATCTCTATTTGCAGGTGATTCGGTAAGCAATCCCGCTCCAGTCCCTTCAACTGTCTCAAACCTGACTTCTCCCATAAAACTATTCCTTCGCATATCCCGAAACATTATTTCGGTTCTTGTGATGACCTCATCGATATATTCTGCCGATGAATCCAAAATTACACGCGGCCTGATTTCAGTAAAACCAAGGATATGTAGGCAGCTCAGAAGCCAAATGCTGCCTAAATCTCTCAAACCATCTCGCTCGGTCAAAATTGGCCATCATATCTTTACCCGACAACTCTTTCATCCTTTCCGGGTAAAGAGGGGCAGCTGTTGATACCCAATTTTTCCAAAAGTAGTTTTAAAATGCATATATGTCTTCAAAATCATGCATTAGCATCAATTGGTATTTTCCCACAATTTCTAAATTTTTAAATTAACTTGCCCTAGCATTTTATTTTGATAAATAATTATAAAATTGTATCACAAATGATTTCAAAATATTTCTTGATTAAATATTACTATCTATGGTCCTATTGAGTCCAAATTATTTCATAAATAGCCAAATTGGCACCTTTTGGCTACAATTGCAATAACTTTGCAATTATAGCCCATGCGTACATTTTATATTATTTTTACCAGAAATTAGTCCTTTATATTTTTCAATACTAAATAACTATTTTTATAGCATTTTTGTGCATAAAATTCATTTTTTATAATTGGTTAATTATTTTACAAATTAGTTTTAATCAATTGTTTGGGGTATTTAACAAATAACCTCTTTTAATTTCAATTTTAGCCTAAATCTACCAGCCCAATACCCCTTAAAACCAGCCCAATAAACCCAGGTCCAATACCCTACCTGCCCGACCAAATCTTTGGCTAATCCTGGCCGTTGATCATTTTTTATCAACAACGCATGATCCCCTTACCTTAATTAAATCCCCTTACCTTAATTAAACTATATACCCCCCTCTAACCTTAATCCTTTCTCACCCCTCCCCGCTGTCACTCTCCTTTCCGTCCCTCAGATGCTCTCTAACTCTAACCCTAATTCTCCCTCGCCGCCACTCACCTACTGTCGTTCATGGTGGTTCTTCACCACCCTAAGCCTCTGACGGCCTCTTCAATGCTGGGTACCTCCATCTCTAAGGTCCTCAAGGGACCAGGGCTAGTCTGCTTACACCTTTGGGTTTTTCTTGCCTGTTTCAGGCCATTTTGTCTCGATATTGAGTAAGAACTTCTTATTTTCATCTTAAATACGTGGATTCCTAAGTCAATGTTCTCATCTCTAATTTACTTCTGGAAACCCTAAATTTGGTTTTTGATCTTCTCAAATCTGTGCAGATTTGAGAAGAATCAGACCTATTTCACATGTTTTTCATAAAAATCTTCTGGTTTTTCGATTGATTCTCCATTTTGCCTAAATCTTAGGTTTACTGAACTCACCTTCTCGAAGATTTTCTGATTTTTCGAGTGTTTAATCATTTTTACTAAATGTTACTGGTTGATTCATGCTAAGATTGTTCGGATTTTAGTTGGTTTATCTTAAAACACCAATTTTTGACATTTTTGCTTTGATTGTGAGTTTGACCGTGTTGTTACACTGTTTTGTCCTATGCTTTAATTCTCATGATTTCTCCTTAGTCTAACTTAAACATCTTGTGATTTTCCCCCCCAGTATATCTCTATTAGGGTTTCTGATTCGATTCTTGACTGATTTTGTGTGTTTATACTCAGCCTATTTGTGTATTTGTGGAAACATATATTAGCCTCTTTTAAATCAGTATTATTTTCGAGTTTAGATTCACTGATTTGCCATGTTAAAACCTATGTGATGATTCTTGATTATTACCCAATTTTACACCTTTAATTATTTTCTTCCCTTATTTGATTAGTCGTGATACTTATTGATTCCTCAAGATTGTTTCCTTAATTGAACGCCTGTTTATTTGTCCCTAATCTCCCACTCTGTACTTAAGTCTTACTTGATTTTCTTTCCTTAAATATTGTCCTGCCCTTTACCGTTGGGTAATTACCCCTTAATTAATGGAGACTATGCTGATTTTGTGCATAATTGATTCTGTAAGCTTCCTTAATTGTTTTTTTACCTTATTATGTTTTGCTCCTAACTACTATATATACTCTCCTCTATTATCACTTCTAACACGAACATTAGTTCACAAACACTCTTACACACTAAAAGCTCCTTGTTCTTCTCTGCTACTTGCAGTACTCACTGGCATAGCCGGCTGTAAGCCAAGGCTAGCCATTGCACAACACATGCCTTGCATTCTATGTTTTCTTTTCCTAACTGGTATGTTGCTGATTAATTTAAGAACCTAAAATCTATGTGTTTCATTATTGTCTTAGTTCCATTCTTGTTTTGCTTACTACCTTGATTAACATGCCTAATCCTTTCTTGTTCAATATGTGACAATTGCCTATCTACTACTTTATCTAGCATGTCTCAATCTTGCTTTAGCATGTCTAAACTACATTGCTTATTTACCGTTTCACCTAGAATGTCTCAATCTTGTTCTGTTCAATATGCAATTAGCATGTCTAATCCATAATGACATGCTTACTGCTCTACCTAGTATGTCCAAATCCTGTTTGTTCAATATGTGATCAACATGCCTAAACTATGAATACTTGTGTGGTGTTTGCCTAGTTTGTTCATTTGAATTCCTGCCTATTCTACCTTATTGATAACATCATGCTAAGTTGTGTGCTTAATCCTGTCCAGTGTTAATGTGTTTACAACATGGATTTACTGTGACCTTGGCACTATGTCTCAATCACCTACCCCTTTTTAACTAACTTATTAATCCTATAAAACTCTTGAAAACTTATGTGCTTCATGTTGTTTATGTGCTCCACTATACACTGATGTGTATTCTATGTGTCCCCAATCCCCACTATCTCTGTGTGAAGCCTGTTGTTGAGTGATGTTAGGTTGTTTGCTGATTTCCAAAAAATGTTTCACATTGTTCTCAAACTACTTTACTACCAAATCAGTTCTTATTTTCAGAAAAAACCTCTTTACATCCTAGAGTCATCTCAATACTGTTTTCTTGTAAAAAAACTTTTCAAAACTATGTCAAGCACTCTCACTTTACTCTTAAGTCAATAGGTTCTGCCCCTTCAGTGTGTGTACTGCCTTGGGATCCTATTGAGACCCCTCTGAACTCTGGCACACTGGAGATGGGCATTCCACATTGCACATACTCAATCCTTGTTGTGAAAAGTCTTAGTGTGAGCACTGCCCGGGATCCTTGCGATCCTTAGGAAACTCTGACACACCTGGACATGAATTGGGCTATGAAATCCTTGGCATTTGACACTATTGAAGGCCTGGCATTTTCAGGTTTTCCGTGGGCCTGTTTTAGGCTCCATATAGTTTAATTTATGTAATTTTTTCAATCATTGGTCTGTAATTGATGTTTTATACGTCAATGGCACACAAGAGGGGGGGGGGTGATTTGTGTGGTGTCCAATTTTCGAGTGCTGTCTTTATAGAAGAACCTGGTTCTTCTTGGTGTTCCAACTTCTACTATTTGCGGAAAAGTAAGAATTAAAGAACACAACAATTTTACGTGGAAAACACCTGGCTCAAAAGGTGAAAAAACCACGACCTACTTCCCAGTAGGATTTTCCCAAACTCTTCACTATGACAATGAGCCAAACAACATTTACAATAAACTCTTTTGTAAACCTAAGGACTAACTCTAATCCCTTTGTAGCAAACTAGCCTCTAGCTAATTGCGACAACTTCAAGTTAACTCTAACTTAAACAGTGTGTACCTATTAAAACTTCTTCTAATAAATCTGAAAGATACAATATTTAATCTCTTACTACAAACCAACTAGACTCAAAAGATAACGGATGTAACTGGTTCTTCTAGCTGGTTCACGTAGCTTTTGTGTCGCACAAGGAATGTTCTTGCAAAATTGCTTTGGTAATTTTGCTTTCAGTTCTTGTTTCACTTTTGCCTTTGTGCGATACCATCTTCAGCAGGAATGCTTCAACATTTTATAGATTCAGTTGTTGAGATATGTTGTTCAATTCTAATGCAACTCTTCCTTGGTGGAAGAGTTTGTATTTATCTCAACTTCCTCCTTTTGTTTCTGTCCTTGCTGAACTCGAACTCTAACCTCTTATCAATTTGCAACCTTTTCACTTTAGGAGGCAACCTCTTAGTTGATGGATAACTCACAATCATGTTTATCTCCTGTGCATAAATGGTTCTTGTGCCAATGGGTCTGTTCGAGTATGTTTGCCCTGATGGACCTGGTTCAAATGGGTAGGCATTTGTCAGTCTTCAAAACCATGCAATGACTTGGTTCAACAAATTCCCCCTTTTTTATGATGACAAACTCTGTGCTTAACCCTGTACAATCTTCAAACACTTTGTATAGTTTTAAGCATTTATCATAGAGAGACCAGGTTCATTAGGTTATAAATATCACAATTCTTTGAAATTTTTTAAAAAAGCACATATCTTCCCCCTTTTGGCATCATCGAAAAGTTGCAAAATGATAAACTTACCAGGGTTATTAACAATTACTCATGGCCATTGAGGCAACTGCAGGTGCAAAACATGATTAATCATTAAAAAAACCCAATAAAATGTAAGCTAAGTAAGAAACTGAGACAAAGTCGATAACTAACAAAAGAAGAATTCATTGATTAGATAGCAACCAAGCAGCATACACTAAAAGAACTAAAACAGTCACTACCATGAGAAAAACAAAAACAGAAACAGAACAAATCCCAAACTAGGCATTGAAGGGGTTTTATGGTGGCACTGGACTCCTAAGGCTGAGAAGGGGCAGATGAGGTTGAGGTATTGGCTTGAAGGAGAGAAAGCATTTGTTGAAGAACACCTTCATTCTTCTCCTTCTCTTTGGCTAATTCAACCTTGAGAGCATCCCACTCAGCTTCAACCTCAATAAGGCGAGATTTCAATCGAAGGATCTCAACATCCTTTATCTCACCTTCCTGCACCAATGACTTGACCTTGCTATTAATAGGCTGTTTCCTAGATGAACCAGGTTCATCCTCCGGAACATATACATTGTAGTCACAGGTCAGCAGAATATTCTTCCCAAAGAAATCCTTAGTAGTAGCCATCTCAGCTTTCTTCACAGGAACCTCGAAATGGGCAAGCACAACAGTCAGAATAAATCCATATGGTATGGCGTGTGCCTTGGCCCCATTCACAACTCTCTCCAAGAGCTGGATGATGCAAGCTGGCCAATTTATCTTCTTACCCCTATACAAGCATTCCATAAGCGTTAAGTACATGTAGCTGGCAATGTGCCTACGCTCTTGTCTTGGTAGTAGGAACTTGATCCCAAACTCGAAGAATAACTTGTGCCGGGGCTTCCTTTCACTCTTATACACTGGCCTGGGCTCAAGTTCCTCCTAATTTTCACAAAAAAATCTGGTAATATTCAGAGCAGAGGACATCCCATCGAGACTAGGCCATCTTTGCCTTGTGTAATCATCATAGCCCTCAGCAGGGATTTGCAGTATCTCTCCCAGCTCCTTCGCATCAAACGTGATTTGAATCCCTTTAACTGTGGAAGCTACCCTGCCATCTTTGACACTTGCGTTGGCCATAAACTCCACCAACCCATTCCTTTCCAGCATGCCTTCAAGGTGAAGAACCATGTTCTTCCACCCTTGCACCTCCAGGGTATTCATCAGAAAGATCATCCCCGATTCCTCAAGATCTCTCACCAGTTTTCCCTTAAGAATAGTACGCTTGTCAAACATGGTGAATTTATCAGATTGCTCACCAGACACCTCCTCCTCTCCTCCACTCAATTCCTCTTCTTCAACAATCTTGACTTTCTTGGCCTTAGACCTGGTCCTTTTTGCAGTGGATGAGGCTGTGGCAGACACATATGCTGACTTCTTGGAAGAAGACTTAGCCTTCTTGGGTTTAGGTGTCTCTACCGCAACTGGAGCAGGCTGCTCCTCATGATGGACCAGGTCCATCGTATCATCATCAACAGTAACAACCTCAATAGGCTCTCCAACATTTGCCTTTCCCTTGGCAGCCTTCTTCTTCTTACTCTCTCTCATAGCCTTTTCCAACTCTTCTTCTCCTTGTCGAACAATACTACTAGTACCACGAACCTTTGGGACAGGAGCATTAACAGATACTTGAGCTTTCCTCTTCTTTGGTTGAACTGGGGTAGTAGCCTTCTTGGACTTAGGAGTTCTTTTCTTTTTTGGGATTATAGGACTCCCCCAATTTCCTCAGCATCTCAGCCAACGTCTCCTCAATAGATGAACCAGGTTTATCTACTGACTTTTGAAGGCTCTCCAGACCTGCTGCTGCCTCCCTAGAAACGCTTCCCCCGAAATCTGTGACTCCTTCTTCATCAATCACATGAGCGGGGATACAAATAGCCAAAGTGGCACCGTCCTCTCCATATCACCTTACAGAGCTCCCTTCTCCCTCTCTCTCATGATTTTTAGTTTTCCCCAGTTTTCTCCGCCTATCCGACATTTCTACATCAACAATTGACCCAACCAAGACAAACATGTTTTCAGAAGTAGCAGTTGCAGACCCAACTTCAAGATTACCCCGTTCAGTGTTAGATGAACCAGGTGCTTCATCCTCATTAGCAGATTTGAAAGATTCACTGGAGGATTGAGAGTCTTGGACCTTGTCAGCTTGAAGTATCTCCTCTAAGAATCTGGCACGAGACCCAGAAGCCACTGATTTTCTAGCCAAAACCTTCACTCTACGTGCCCTGGGGGCTGGAGTAGGGGTAGGTGTAGGTTCAAGAACTGGAGGATTTTGGGGGGTTGAAGATCTGGATGGAGAATGTGAATTGTATACTGATAGAAAATTAGAACTAGAATCACCACCCTCATAATCATGGGTGGAGAAGGAAGATGAAACAGCTGGTTGTGAAGACATTTTTATGAAGAATTTGGAAGAAAAGAGAGTTGATCAGTTTTGGTTTGAAAGGAAAGATGAACTAGGTTTGACGGTTATGTTATGAAGAGGGGAGGTAATGATGGCCTTTTAAAGACGTGGCTATTAAGTGTACAACGGGCAGAATATTTAATCAAGTGGGAGTCTAATCGATGTAGGAGTGTCATTGATTATACGATTATAAACCCCTAAATCTAGGCGACTTAATATACGATGGGACTCCTTGAAACTGGTTCATTTTAGGATAAGTACTGAGAATTTGAATTGAACCAAATATAGATAGAGTCCTGCTCATAGAGACTATAATTAATTCAAGAAGTGTATAGAGATGAGCATGTACCTTTTTAGTCAGATGAACCAACAATGATGAACCAGGTTCATCGTGTTATAGCTGTTAATATGCCTCAATTTACAAAGATAGAAAACATCATTAGCAACTAGGGAATCATATTAATACATGGCAATAAAGTTATGTTACTGAGCAATGATTAGTCTGGTTAATTATCTATTATAGTGTTTCTAGCCAAAAAAAATTTCATTTTTGTTTTTCAATTAGGCGACCTTAATCATCCTTAATTCAAGCCGGTTTCTCTCAAAATGCTCCCTACTCTGTGCTTTAGTAAAGATGTCTGCAATTTTCTTGTCAGTAGCACACAATTCAATTGAGATCATTCCTTTTTCATTGTTATCCCTTAGGAAATGGTGTCTAACATCTATGTGCTTAGTTCTTTTATGATGATTTGGGTTCTTTGTTATACTAATTGCACTAGTGTTGTCATAAGAAAATAGGAACTCATCCAACCTCTATACCAAAGTCCATGAGTTGTTGCTTGATCCATAGCAACTGAGCACAGCATGAGGCTGCATCCATATATTCAGCCTCAACAGTAGACAAGGCTACTGAGTTTTGTTTCTTGGTGGCCCAAGACACAAGGCAAGATCCCAAAAAGTGAGCCATGCCTGAAGTACTTTTTCTTTCAACCAGGAAACCTGCATGATCTGCATCAGCATATCCTACAAGGTCGAAATTACTACCTTTAGGATACCAAAGGCATAAATCAGTATTGCCTTTCAGATATCTCAGAATTCTCTTGACTGTAGTGGGATGGGACTCCTTTGGATTTGCTTGAAACCTAGCACACAGTCCTACACTGAACACAATATCAAGTCTGCTGGTAGTGAGATATAATAAAGACCCAATCATCCCTCTGTATAGCTTCTGATCAACGGATGAACCTGGATGAACCAGGTTCATCCACATCTAATTTTGTAGCTGTGGCTATGTGGGTGTCTATTTCCTTTGAGTCTTCCATTTTAAATCTTTTGAGTAATTCCTTCACATATTTTTGTTGATGGATCATTGTTCCATTTGAGTTTTTCTTGATTTGCAAGCCTAAGAAGAAGTTTAGCTCACCCATCATACTCATCTCAAATTCACTCCCCATAAGTTTAGCAAATTTCTTACTCAATTTTTCAGTGGTCGCACCAAATATGATATCATTCACATATATTTGCACAACCAGGAGATCCTTACCCTTTTACTTTAAGAACAGGGTACTGTATATTTTTCCTCATTTGTATCCATGTTCTAGCTGGAATTTTGATAATCGTTCATACCATGCTCTTGGTGCTTGTTTGAGTCCATACAAAGCCTTGTCAAGTTTTTATACATGGTCAGGTGTCTCCTTGCTTTCAAAACCTGGAGGTTGTTTGACGAATGCTTCTTCCTTCAGATAGCCATTGAGGAAAGCACTCTTAACATCCATCTGATGGAGAGTGAATTCCATGTGTGCAACAAATACTATAAGAAGTCTGATTGCCTTCAGTCTTGCCACATGGGAAAAGGTCTCATCACAGTCAATTCCCTATTCTTGACTATATCCTTGGACAACCAGTCTAGCCTTGTTTCTTGTAACATTTCCATCCTCATCGAGCTTGTTCCTGAAGACCCACTTCGTGCCAATCACTGATCTGTCTAGTGGTCTGGGTACCAAGTGCCATACTTGACTTCTTTCAAATTGATTCAGCTCTTCTTGCATGTCATTTACCTAGTCAGCATCCTGTAGGGATTCACCAATGTTTTTTGGTTCAATTAAGGATAGAAAGGCATCAAACGCACACAGATTTTTCAAAGAGGATCTTGTTTTGATTCCAGATGTCAAGTCTGTTATGATGTTATCAAGAGGGTGAGAACTCTGATATCTGTGTGGTTTGAGCACCAACTGTTCACTTCTAGATAGTTCCATGATGTCTTGTTGTTGTGGAATAGAATTAGGGCCAAGGTTCACATGTTGAGTTCCCCCTGTCATGTTGCTTGGGGTAGTTGGACCTGGTCCATCACTTGTTCCATCTTCCATATTTGCTTCAATGTGTTCACTGCTTCTCACCAGTCCAAGCTCCTCATCTTCTGGTTCCTTTCCAACCCCAATAATTTCACCTTTCTTTCCGTTTCCAAAGGAGACATTTCCTCATTTGAGGCTTTCAAGTGAAAGGAACTGTTCCTTGTTCCCTGTCATATGCTTTGAGCAGCCACTGTCCAAATACCAAATTTGGTTGCTTCCTCTCACTTGAACCTACAAAAAGAAATCAGGGGTTAGTTTTAAGAACCCAAACTAGTTTGGGTCCTTTTCTATGAGAGAATGGATGAATCAAGTTTTTTTTGGCCCTATTTGGTAGCCAGTTTTATTTTTAACAAACCTCTCATTTTTCGACTGGCCTGCTCTTTTGCAGTACACTCAATTTTGTAGTGGCCAGTCTTACCACAGTGGGTGCAGATTTTATTTTTTCAGGGAGAGTGAGATACTTGCTTTTGGGATCTCACTTGGGAAATTGACTCCAAAAGCCAAGCCCTCTCCGTTTGCTACTATGATTCTCTTGAAGCCATGCAAAGGCATCAAAGGATTTATTCCATTTACAAGCTCCATCCAACTCATGTTTGACTTTACCAAGTTCTTCTTTAAGTGTCCTTATCTGTTCATCCTTGGCATACATCTTATCTTTTAGTTTTCCTATATTTTCTTCTAACATGATATGAGAATTATCAACAATCTTTTTACTGGATCCTAGATTTAATTTTAAGTTTTCAGATTTTAGCTCTAGAATTTCAGTTTCAAGTGGATGAACCTGGTTCAACAAGACAGTGTTTTTCTTTTCAGATTCACTTACTCTGATTTCCAGGTTCATGCATTTTGCTTTTAGCATTGCACATTCTTTAGAGAGTTATTCCTTCTCTTTGGTTGTTTCGTCGGAATCATCCATGAAATCAAGTAGCAACTCAGAGAGCTTTTCCTTAGATAGGAACTTTATTTTGTTTTTAAGATGGGAGATACTTACCTCTGGTTCTTCATGTGATTCCTCATCAGATTCCCCAATTTCCATGAGCGCATGATCTTCATTCTCACCATCTTCTGATTCTTCATCTGAATTTTCCCCCAAGCAGCAACCATAACTTTTATTGTGGTTTTCTTGGGTTGGACCAGTTCCTTCTTCCTGTTCCTTATTTCAAATCTCTCCTTTTTCCATTCCACTTTACACTGAGGACAGTTCTTGATAAGGTGGTTAGTCTTTCCACACTTGTAGCATCCCTCGTTGGTTGGCCTTTCTAGAGCCTTTGCTTTGTTGTAGTTTCCTCCTCTAGAGATGCCCTTCTTCCTTATGAGGAAGTTTCTGAATTCTTTGGTAATCATGGCCATCTCATCTTCCTCCAGATCTACTCCCTCATTGATCCTCAGTGCTAGATTCCTCTCTTTCTTTGGAGCATCCATTTTCATTGTCTGCTTTCTGAGTTCATAAGCCATAAGATTTCCAATTAGCTCGTCCAATCTGAGGGTTGCCATATTTTTGGATTCCTGGATAGCAGTGATCTTACTTTCCTAGTAAATTGGCAAGACCCTTGTCAGGATCTTCTCGACCATGTCCTCTTCAAAAATGACTCTACCAAGAGACTTAAGTTCATTTGTCAAGGTTGTGAACCTTGTGTACATCTCTTGGATTGTCTCTCCTTCTTTCATAGTGAAGTTTTCATACTGAGAGTATAGTAGAGTACCTCTTGATCTTTTCACCTGAGGTGTTCCTTCATGGGCTACTTGTAAGGTATCCCAGATTTCTTTGGCAGTGGAGCAACTTTGAATCCTACTGTACTCGTCTGGACCTAGTCCACAAACTAGCCACTTTTTGGCCTTAGCATTCTTCTCCCATTTCTTCAGATCCTCAACAGTGCAGTCAGCTCTTGTTTTTGGTACATCTATTCCTTCAACAGTCTTCTTCATGGTGGCTAGAGGACCATCAGTGACTATATCCCAAAGATCATAGTCTTCTCCAATCAAGTGGTCCTTCATCCTGTTCTTCCACCAAGATTAATACTGGCCATTGAAGAGTGGTGGCCTTGCAGTTGATTGACCCTCCCAGTTTCCAGGTGGTGCACTCATTTTGATCTTTTCGAAGGTGTTAACCTTTTCAAGGATAACCCGCTCTGATACCAATTGATGTTTTATACATCAATGCCACACAAGAGGGGGGGGGGGTGATTTGTGTGGTGTCCAATTTTCGAGTGCTGTCTTTATAGAAGAACCTAGTTCTTCTTGGTGTTCCAACTTTTACTGTTTGCAGAAAAGTAAGAATTAAAGAACACATCAATTTTACGTGGAAAACACCTGGCTCAAAAGGTGAAAAAACCACGACCTACTTCCCAGTAGGATTTTCCCAAACTCTTCACTATGACAATAAGCCAAACAACATTTACAATAAACTCTTTTGTAAACCTAAGGACTAACTCTAATCCCTTTGTAGCAAACTAGCCTCTAGCTAATTGCGACAACTTCAAGTTAACTCTAACTTAAACAGTGTGTACCTATTAAAACTTCTTCTAATAAAGCGAGATCGTTAATCAAAACTCGCTTATATAACCGCTAAAGGGTGGGATAACAGATAGTAAAAGGATATGATGACATGTGCGCTAATGCAACGTGCAACCCCTCTCATTGAGGAGTGATTACCGGGCGTTGCATGGATATGATCCTATAGGATAAACAACTTAGGCTCCCTTTTTATCCCTTTTTCATATGTGTTCTTAGACTGCTTAAAAGTCTTTACATATTTTACATATGTGTGCTTAGACTGCTCATTTGCTACTTGACTAATTCACAAAGTAAGTTTGGCGGGGACCTACCGTTGTGGACTTTGAGGGGTGCCTGACACCTTCCCCTTGAAGTAATTTCGAGCCCTTACCCAATCTCTGGTAATATCAACTGGTTTTTACAAAATGACCCGTAATAGGTGCCCTAACGCACCTTAATTCGTTAGGTGGTGACTCTTCAACTCTTTATATCCCCTTTTCCCAAAAGAAAACGAGTTCTCCCAATAATGTCGAAAACCCTGATTATCCGCAAGGAGAATAAAAAAAGGGTGCGACAATATCAGCTAAGGTCCATCCAATTGCCTTCTTTCTTCTTTGAAGTACTTCAATAGTTTAATTTACCTGCACTTTGGTTAAGCAAGCAGAAAGAATAACAGGTAATGTAGAAGCAGGGCCCAAGAATTCATACCTGAGGTGTGATGGGAGAGGATTCAACTTCAATGTGGGTGGCTCCTCGATCGAGGGCTTTGTCGTAGGAATCTTTTGATTTTCTAAGTCCAAGGATAGCTTATGGGGACCATAAGAGTAGGAATACATTCATTGCAAGGCATTAGCACATTCAACCAAGCCATCTATCACATCATCCTCATGGTTCAACAAAATAGCTTCCATGGGATCTTCCACGTTGATCCTTGCACTTGTATCATCAATTATCACTTCTATCACAAGATTGACAAAAGAGCACACCTCAGTACTATTCGGCTGCCTCATTGATTTGCACACGTGGAAGACAACCTTTTCATCGCCCACCCGGAAGGTGAGCTCACCGGCTTCCACATCTACCAAAGCCTTCCCTGTTGCTAGGAAAGGCCTTCCCAAGATAATCGGCACCTCATAGTCGACTTCACAGTCGAGAATCACAAAGTCAGTAGGCAAGATAAACTTGTCGACCCGTACAAGAACATCATCGATAATACTAAGGGGCCGCTTCATTATTCTATTCGCCATTTGAAGTCTCATTGAAGTTGCTCTCGGTTGGCCAATACCCAAAGTTTTGAATACGGAGTAAGGCATCAAATTGATACTTGCACCCAAATCACATAATTCCTTTGCAAACTCCGCACTCCTAATGGTACAAGGGATTGTAAATGTGCCGGGATCTTCTAGTTTGGGAGCCATTGAGTGCACAATGGAACTAACTTGGTGAGTCATTTTGATGGTCTCACATTCCATAGATCTCTTTTTAGTCACCAAGTCTTTCATAAACTTGGCGTATCCCGGCATTTGCTCAGGAGCTTCCACTAATGGAACGTTAATAGACAAGGTTTTAATCATTTCTATGAACTTATTGAATTGATTTTAGTTCTTTTTCTTTGCCAGTCTTTGAGGATAAGGTGGAGGAGGCCTTGGATTTTGGCACTACCGGCTCTGGTATGTCTATCACGTGTTTCCTAGACGGGTTCACGTCATTTTGCATCTCCTCCTCGTTGTCATTGATATCAATCCTCACTTCACCAATCAATTGCTCTTTACTCACTTGATCATCAACTATAGGAACATCATCATTTTGTATTTCATCATCATCACACACAAATCTTTTCTTTCTTGGAGGTACTTGCTTCACCACCTCTACCACTTCTTGTGGTCACCGCCATTGCATGCCCGATATTGTTATTGTTCCCACCCTTTGGGTTTTCTACCGTGCCACTAGGTAGTGCCCCCTTAGGGCGAGTGTTCAGTGCTTGCGAGATTTGACCCATTTGGACATCAAGATTGCGGATGGAGGTAGTGCGGGAGGCAATTTGAGCATCAGAATCGGCAGTCCTCTCCATCATTCATTTGAACATATTCTCGATCTGTCCCATATTATTGATTGACGAACTTTGACCTTGGGATTGATATGGAGGTGGATTGTTGGGTTGTTGATACATCGGGTGCCTTTGAAAGCCCGACCGCCGATTTCCATTTCCATCCCAATTGTTATTTCCCTTGCCATTCTGATTGTTGTTGCCACCCCAATTCTGATTATTGTTCCCCCATTTGTTTGAGTTGTTGTTCCAGTTTCCTTGCCCTTGATTTTTCCAGTTCTGATTGTTCCCTTGAGATCTCCATTGTTGGTTTGGAGCATTGCTCCCCTGTCCTTGATAGTTTTTTGCATACATCACATCCTCACTTTGGTCATCATGTGCATCATCATTGTTGTAGCCACTTCCACTTTGCTCATTTTGATCATTATTGCTTTGCATTTGCGTTGTCTTCTCCTGTTGACCATTAGATTGACCCCTTCCATTGCATGTACTTGCTTTGGTCATTGGATTTGCTAAAGTTGTGCTTTGGCAAGTTGGTTCATAGTTGTTGTTAACTCAGCTATGACTTGTCCATGGTCTTGGAGTTTCTTATGAAGATTGATCATGTAACGACCCGACCGGTCATTTCGGGAATTTAAGCTCCGTTCGGTGGTGTAAGGTCTTGGACAGCTTCACATTATGTATATCGACCTGTGTGCGTGGTTAGATTCAGTTACTGGATAATCTGGAGTCGAATTGGAAGGAACATTTTAGTTTTAGAAGCGTGAGAGATGGAAGTTGACCAGAGCTTTGACTTTTGTGTAAACGGCCTTGAAATGAGTTTTGGTTAATGCCAACAGGTTCGTATGATGATTTTGGACTTAGGCACATGTCCGAAATTGGTTTTGGAGGTCCGTAGAGTGATTTGAGGTATTTTGGCGAAAGTTAGAATTTCGGCGATTTCGACTGATAAGTGAAATTTTGATATCGGGCTCGGAATAAAATTACGGGAATGTTTTTGGGTCTGTCGTGTTAATTGTGACTTGTCTGGAAAAAATTTCACGTCATTCCGGGTTGATTTGATAGGTTTCGACGCGAGTGTTGATATTTTAAGTTTTGAAAATCCATAAGTTTGATTTTTGGTTTGATTCATTATTTTAGGGTTGTATTATGTGTTTTGAAACCTCGAGCGAGTCCGTGTTATGTTATATGACTTGTGTGTGTGGTTTGACGGGGTCCAGGGGGCCTCGGGTGCGTTTCGGATGGGTGTCGGGTCCATTTTCCTTATTTTTGAACAACTGAAATTTGCCTTCTGGTTTTCTTCTATGCGATCGCATAGGAGTAGTCGCGATCGCATAGTGTCTCTTCGAGCAGCCCAGTTTTCTTAATCGCGATCGCACAGTCTACTTCGCGATCGCACAGCTTGTAGACTTCACTCTACGCGATCGCATACACACGTTCGCGATCGCAGAAGTATATTTTCCTCTTCTTCGCGATAGCATCTTCACAATCGAGATCGCACAATGCTATTTTGGCAGTGGCCATTTCTTCTTCTATGTGATCACAATAATTGGCCCGAGATCGCATTGAACAAAAAAATACTTGGGCAGTTTTCCTCTTTCCTCTTTGCGATCGCAAACCATATTCCGCGATCGCGATTCATTACACGCCTGGGCAGAATATAAGTTACCAAAAGAATCGGGGTTTCACCATTTTTGACATATTTTGACTTCTAGAACTCAATTTTGGGCGATTCTTTGAGGGTTTTTCACACAACTCGAATGGGTAAGTGTTCTTCCACTATAATTAATTATATTTCATGAATTAGTTCTTGTTTTTATCATTTAATTTGTGTTTTGGGTTGAGGGAATTGTGGGTTTTGAACGAAAACTTCTAAGAGGAAATTTCACGATTTGAAAGACCAAATGACATCGGAATTTGATAAATTTAGTATGAGTGAACTCGTACCGGAATGAGTAATCGGAATTTGTAAAATTTTCCAGGTTCCAAGGTGCGGGCCCGAGGGTGGACTTTTGGGTCAATTTTCATAATTTTGTAAAGATTGGAACTTCATTATTCGGAATCGTTCCTTATACGTTTTATGTGTATTTTGAAGTTGTTTTAGTTGATTTCGATCCGTCCAGAGGCCTTTCCGCCCGAGAACTCTATTTCTGAGTGCCGGGTTGTCGTCTTTGAGGTAAGTATCTAGCCTAACCTTGTGTGGGAGAACCACCCCTTAGGATTGAGTCTTCTATGTTGATTGTAGCCCGCGTACGCGAGGTGAAGAGTGCGTACTCGGACTTCTTTGTAAATAGATTGCCCTTTTAGGATTTTTGGTCCTTATGTTCCTCATGTATGAATTGAAACTGTTATACCTGAATTCCTGATTTCTAGTTTCATCTTTTCCTGCTCAAATTAGAAATTACTTGTTTAAGCGTTCCTTTGTTTCTTATTTGATCTTAATTGACTTAATGAAGACTTTGCCTTTCCTACTGTTATGCTATGTCTTTCTTCATACACTGCCTATTTGACTAAAACTAGTATAATCTCGCCCTATAATTGTCTAACAGTAATTGGAATATCTATACGTTGGTGTCAAGCATGCCCGTGAGTCATACATGGTGACTTAAATGGTTTTCCCTTAAGTACTACTTAGGTTTAGTTGATGACCACCCATGTTGATGATATTTCTTTGGCGTTGCCTATTTACTGAGCATTTGTTCAAGATGAGTTTATTCGGTAAAGCTAGTTGTCTAAGTGAGATTGGTTATAGTTGATTCCCTTGCAGGGATGATTTGGTTTCTTTGGTTGTGAACTTGAATATATAGAATCGTTGCTATATTTTCCTTGTTTTCCCCTCGTTATGTTGTTACTCTTTGTGCTTGGCATTCCTTTCAGTGTCTACTTATTATGAGTGAGTTTTGCCCTTCTTGTGATTCAAGTCTTTGTATTGATTCGCTCATCGCACCTTGCATTCGGTTTTTGTTGCTTTTGCGCCTCTTGTGGCAATGTATGTTGTTTCTGTCGCATTCTGGTTGTTTTTCCTCGGTGGCTGCATTACATATTTAAATTGGGACTACGGATGAGTTTCCGGAAACTTTCCACCTGTACTGCATCGCATATTTAAATTGGGACTACAGACGTATTCCGGGAGCTTTTCCCCTGTACTGCATTGCATGACAAATTCTGTGTTACGAACTGAGTTCCAGTGGTTATATCATTGAGGAGATTTGTATGTATATATATATATATATATATATATGTGTATATATATATATATATATATATATATATATATATATATATATATATATATATATATATATTAAAAAGTATAGCTGAAAAGCAATTATCTCCAGGAAAAGTTATGTCTAAAGGAGTTCTATTTCGAAAGTATATTTTTAAAGTATTTATCTTGCAGAAAAATGATATTTGAAAGTGCAGTATTTGGGAAAGTATATTTGAACACCGCGTATTTTGAAGGGACTATGTTTTAAAGATTTCTCTTTATAAAAAAATATATATAAATATACATTCAAAGGAAGTATGTTTCAAAGAAGAAAATTTTCTATTCCGAAATGATTATATCTTTAAAGTTTTCAAAACAAACTCACGATTTAAAGGTTTTCACTCGATGGTTTGACTAGCTTTATTGAGTTTATTGGTTAAGGCATGATGTGAATAAATTGATGCAGTGCTGAGTTGCTAGTGTTTTATTGGGTTGTGATTCTCGACATTTGGCTTGCATTCTTTCCATTCTCTTTGTGGATCGTGGGTACGGTTCCCGTGACATGATTCGCAATGTGTGACCAAATAATTAGTTGTATAACAATTGGATTATTAAAAAGCAGTTTAAAAGGAATAAAATGCACGTAGGTTTCAAACAATGTCTTAAAATCAGATAAATAGGCCAATAATAATAGTTGAGCGACCGTGCTAAAATCACGGAACCCAGGAATGCCTAACACCTTCTCCTGGGTTAACATAATTTCTTACCCGGATTTTTGTGTTCGCGGATTGTAAAACAGAGTCAATTTTTCCTCGATTCGAGATTTAAACCGGTGACTTGGGACACCATAAATTATTCCAAGTGGCGACTCTGAATTTTAAATAAAAATAATCCCGTTCCGATTATCACTTAAATTGGAAAAAACTCCCTTATACCCTTCCGAAGGTAGTAAAAAGGAGGTGTGATAGCTCTGACGACTCTGCTGAGGACATAAACCTAGAATCTCTGGTTCAGGGTTCAGAATTCGAGCTTTGAATAGCTGTTATGATTGACTTTAATGATTGTCTGATTTCGTTTACATGTTTGGGCCTAATGTGCTAAATGTTGCTTTTTACCGCTTTGATATTATCTGAACTGTATATAAATTGCTACGAAACCCCTCTCTTCTATCTTCTGAGGAGTGCACGCTGGCGTGACTTCTTTCTGTTAGTGTCATATCCCAATTTAGAACGAGGTTCGGACAAGTTGCAAAGCCGGATGATCTTTTGGTTACCAGTACGCTGCCCCCCCGGCTCGAGTTGTCAGCTCGGGTAAGCCAGGTCTAGATTAATACACCCAGGTTTTAAACCTAGAATAACTCAGCCTCATGTCGGATCCCTAGTAGGAACGCTTGTTTGCATCATGTGTATTTGACTTAGGGGACTCAACACAGGGGTTGGGTCCGTCTAGGACAGGCGTACCCGAAAATAAAAGACCAACCTGATACATTTTTATGTGCTACCTGTGCATTTAATTTGTTTCGGATTGCATGTTGACTGCCTTTTAGACTAAGTGAGTAAAACAAAAAAGAAAAATCAAGTTTAAGGTATGAGGGAGGATTTCACTCGTTTCCAAAAATGGTGTCCAAAATATCCCGAAACTTTGCTGAATTTTTGGAAAAAAAAAGAGAGAAGAAAAAGATTTCTTGAAAAATAAAATTGAAAAAAAAAAGAGTTTTGAGAAAGAAAAGAGTTAGTCCAAAATGGTTTTTTGTTTTTCCTTTTCCTATCAAAACTGGCCGAACTACGCGGGTTTGATTCTCATCGGACGTTGGATACATAGACAACCCTCATCGGGTAAAGCCCCGCTTTTTGAAAAATTTTGAAAAAAATATATGAAGTGTCGTCATTCTTGTCATAAATAAGTGGCTGATGCCATTTTGTCTAAATAGCCGAATGTCCCAGCGAGACGCCGGAAGGCTGCTTTGCAAAAATAGTCACCGACGTTTTCTTTGTTAATTTTGGCCATTAGCGAACACAACCCTAAGAACTTCCATTCCGAAGTAATGAAAGACCGTTTTCACAAAAGTAGCCCTAAATTTTTTTTTATATATTTTTTTTTTTTGCAAAAACAAGACTTCTGTCAATTTTCAAATAAGATTCACTTCATCTATAAGTCGCTTTTTTTAACATATTTATCATTATTATGAAAACGATATAAAGTATCCAACTAATTTTTCTTATTCCATTTAAAACTTGGAGTATGAGATTTCAAGATTGCCTAAAGAATAATAGCTAATATAATAGTAATTGGCCATGGTTTCTGTAGTAAAAACATTAGTAGTAATTTTTGGGAAATGAAATATTTATTTATATTGTAGCCATGGCCGTCTAAGCTTCATAAACATAGTTGATACCTTGAAAAGACTTTGATGCCTAATATGGGTGGTAAACAGGCAGGTCGGATCGTATATGGGCTGGTTGAAAATGGGTAATGCCAAAATGAATAAATTATCTAATCCAACCCATATTTAATACGGATAGAAAATAAATTAACCGGCGGATAATATGGGTATCCATAATATACATGAGTTCTTGAATATGATCACTTTTGGGGAATTCCTAGTCTTCCAATGTAACGACCCGACCGGTCGTTCCATAGAATTTGCACAGTTACTCATGTTTCTGCCTTGTTATGCATTGTTTAGTTGTTTATGATGTGTCAGGGTCGGTTTGTTTGGGTTCAGAGTGGTCGTGGTGAGAATTGAGATGCTTAGTCTCTTAAATTAGCATTATGTTGGAAAAGTCAACTAGGAGTTGACTTCTTGGTAAACGATCTCAGAATGCATATTTTATGGCTCGGATAGCTTCATTAGGTAATTTGGAACTTAGGAGTGTGTTCGGAATGTGGTTTTGATATCCGGTGTAGAATTAGAATTGATTTGGCGAAAGTTGGTTTTTGGCGATTTCCGGCCGGCAGTGAAAAATAGGCTATCGTGGTCGGAATGGAATTATGGAAGGTTGAGCAGGTTCGTAATGTCATTTTGGATATGTGTGAAAATTTCCAGGTCAATCGGATGTGTTTTGGATAGTTTCGGCATCCTTGGTGACATTTATAAGTTTCAAAGTTCATAGGCTTGAATTTGATGTGATTTTGGTTTTTTTGGGTTGTTTTTGGTGTTTTGAAGGCTCGACTAAGTTTGAATGAGGTTATGAGACGTGTTGGTATATTTGGTTGGGGCCCCGAGGAGCTCAGGATTGATTTCAGATGGCTAACGGAGGTTTAAACCTGGATAAATGCAGCAAAGCTACTGCTGGTGTGGTCGCACCTGCGGAAGGAAGACCGCAGACACGAGGTCCGCAGGTGCGAAAACCTTGCTCAGGTGCAGAGTTTGGCTGTTTGTGAAGGGGTCGCATATGTGGACGGGTGGTCGCACCTGCGGAAGCGCAGGTGCGAAGGACTCATCGCAGGTGCGGAAGTTGGGGACTTAGGTTGGATGTGTAGGTGCGCTAATAAGGCCGCAAGTGCGGAAATCCCTGTGGAGGTCATATATAAAGGGTCCTTAGCGAATATTTTGTATTCTTTCACCATTTGCATGGGGGTTTGAAGCTTTTGGAGGGTTTTTGAAGAGGTAAATCGATAGTTCTTCATTGAGGTAAGGTTTTTGGACTCAACTCGTTTATGTACGATTAAAGGTCTGATTAGTGGTGAAAATTGGGGAACATCAGTGCTAAAAATGGGTAATTAGGGCTTGTGATTAAGAGACCTTAAAATGGGAATTTGAAGGGTCATTCAGACTCCAATTTCAGTGTTCTTGGTATGTATAGACTTGTGAGAGGATGAGGATTCTTGTGGTGTAAGTTTTATCTAATTATGATACGTGGGCCCGGGGTTCGAGTTTGGCCAATTTTGGGAATTGTGCCTAATTTTGATAGTTTTCGATTGGGTTTCGTCTCCCTAATATATTTTGATGTTATTAATCTGGTTTTGATAGACTCGGAGCTTTTTGGAGCCGATTCGAGGAGCAAGAGTATTGCGGAGTAGCTTTTCGGGTTGTTTAAGGTAAGTAATGAGTATAAATCTTGTCCTGAGGGTATGAAACCTCGGACTTAGCATCTTTTCACTGTTTTGAAGTGACGCACACACTGGATGACGAGTGTAGGGCGTGCACTGATTTGGGGAGTTGGACTTGGGTCCTTCTTGTGGCAACTATTGAGTTGCATAATTTCTTTTAAATCACATGATAAATCATATTATTATGCTTTTGATATACTTGGGCTGGAAGCCATGTTTGGGGCCTCGTGCTGACCTGTTTAAACCCCTCGGGAGCTGTTTTTTTTATATTCCTCACCGTGGTGATTATGATTTACACCCAGTCATTCATGTTATATTATTTTTGGTACTCAGACTTGTTGATATTATTTCATGATATAAAATACTATTTTGGGTCGAGAACCCCGTTTATTTATGACCTGAGTGGCATTTTGAGAGTTTCTAACTGAGCGAGGCCGAGAGCCAATATTGTGAGGGTATTATGGATCGGGTTGCATGCCGCATCATGTTACACTGTTATGATATGTGAGAGGCCGAGTGCCAGAGAGATTGATGCAAGGATTTGGCTTGTTATAATGCTTGGGTTGTAGGAGCCCCTCCAGAGTCTATACACCCCCAGCGAGCGTAGGTACCTACTGAGTGCGAGTGCCGAGTGATGAGTGATTGGGAGGCATGAGTGACTGTGAGGTTTCTCGAGGGGATGATGCTGAGTGATTGTGAGGCATGCTGAGTGAATGATTCTGAGTGATTATTTGTCCGAGGGGCAGTTTATGATATTGTTTTTCCTGAGTAACTATTTATGATTTATTTCATATTTATACTAAAACTTCTTGGGTATTTTACTGAAATCATTAGAAATCATACTTGTTCAAAGGATTTTACTGAAACTGGCTTTTAAAGCATATTGACTAAATGTATATACTGTTAAAAATCAATGTTTTACTTATTATGATTTGATGATTTGCTCCTATATGTTTCTTACTGTTCAGACCTGATTTATTTTCATTACTACTGAGTTGGCGTACTCACCATTACTCCCTGCACCTCTGCGTGCAGATTCAGGTGCTGGTACCAAGCGTTAGTCATCTATTTTCGTGCGGAGCCGGAGTCGGGACATAGAGGTAGCTGCTCAGCGTCCACATCATCTTTGTTTCCCTTTCTTATTTTGTACTTAGTTCTTCGTTCTGATATTATGTATGATGACAGTAGAATTTTTGGTATTATTCTTAGATGCTCATGACATGTTGACTCGAGATCTTTGGGATGGTTGTAGACTGTTTAGCTATTTTGTTTTGCTTAAAAATTTGGAAATTTATATACGTTTATAAAATGTTGAAAATGAGTTGGGATTTTTGACAAGAAACTGTAAATATATGATTGTTGGCTAGCCTAGTTCCACGATAGGCGCCATCACGACCGGTTTAGGATTTGGGGTCGTGACATCCAAACTTGGAGAATCCCTAATCTGAGTTTTTACAAATATAAAAGTTAAACTCGTTAGTTATCCATTGGTTATCCTTTTTCCAAGTGGATCATATGGCTCTTATCCATATTTGACCCGCTTTTAAGAATTTCATTATCCAACCCAATTTTTGTTGATTTTTTATTAAAGGGTGTGAATCGGAAATGAAAAAAGCACATCTTGGATTGCACCTCTTCATCTCACTCTTTCTTTGTCTATAAATTTAGAGGTTTGGCCTCATTTTTCAAATATGGAAAATCTGAAAACTTTTTCCCTCTTTTTTACATTGTCGCATTATTTTTTCAAATAAACAAAGTTCCCAGTGTGATTTTCTCTATTTGTTGAGTTCGCTGAAGTTTGATAATTTCGATTGCCAGTATTAAAGAATAGGTTTTCCGTTCTATCCTGGGAGGAAATAATCCATCACCTTAGGCAACAGTGAAGGGATTAAATTCTTTAAGGATGCACAATCAACTTGTGGGCTCAGAAATTATTTTATGTTTTGTTTCATTGAACTAATATTTCTTTACTTCTCTGATTTTCTGGTTTCGGACACAAATAACAAACAATCTTAAGGAATTTTTTTTTGTGTTCGTCTTTGAGTCTCCAAAAATCAGAATAGAGTCTGTTAGTTTCAGAAGAAAATTGTTATGGATGTGCTTGGATGCAATCTGCCTTAACTAGTCATTTGCTTCAGGAGATTGTTTTGTCGAGGAAATTGCATCCTGCAATTGGATTAATCAATTACAAGAATCAGATGCCACCCATTATAAGGCACTAAAACCAGTGTCACAATCTGGATATGGCACTAAAGGTGACGAAGCCCAATGAATTTATTTTCATCCAAATAATATAACTAAGGATATGAAATCATTTATGGCAAGTGTTAATGGCCAGAAAAGTCAGAATTTAATCAATGTAAAAGAAAAATAGTGAAGGTGACCATTTAAGAAGAAAGTGATCATATATCGGGTTCTACTTTCTTTACTTTTTATATTTTTTATCTTCTACCTTTTGTGATTTATGATATTTTGCTTCAATAAATATTTGGGTAGATGTTTATTATATAATGATCTCATATTACAAATCTAGAATTATATGCATGATGAGAAATAACATGTGTTTGCAGTTAATTTTGTTATTCCTTTGACCAAATGGAAAAACTATTAATAGTTGATATATACAATTGGTAGCATGTGTGGTTTCTTCAAAGAAGTAAGACATGACTTAGGCTTACCGTAATACTTGAAGTATTCTTGAGATCATGTATATAATATATGTAAATATGAAAATATATGAGTTTTATTGAGAAAGAGATCAAATTGTTTAAAGTGTTACAATGGTTTAGTTGGAAAACCATTTGAAAATGAATTTAAAATCCTCGTGATTTTCTACTCTCGTTATGGAGACCAAAATCTTTGTGATTTTCTACTACTGTTCCGAGATTAAAATCTACGTGATTTTCTACTCGTTGAGATTAGAATCTTCCTGAATTTCTACTCATTAATGGAGATAAAAGTCTAAGTGACTTTCTATTCAATTTGGAGATTAAAGTCTCTGTGATTATTTACTGTGATGACCCAGAAGGTCATCCTAAGTAAATTCAGCTAAATATATGTTTCGAGGCTCCGAAAGCCTCTGTTAACCTCACCTCGAAATGCGTGTGTAGCCTGGACGTGTAGCCGGGAAGCTTCTATGTGAAAATTTGATGAAAATTGAATTTTTGTAACAATTAAATGAATAAAGTTGACTTTGGTCAACAGTTTTGGTAAACGGACCCGTACTAGTGAGTTGACGATCCCGGAGGTTCCGTAGGAAAATATAGGACTTGGACGTATGCCCGGAATCGAATTCCGAGGTCCCAAGCCCGAGAAATGAATTTTTAAAGAAAATTGTTTTCTGAAAATAATAAAGATTTTTGAAAATGAACTTTGATGTGAAAATTGTGTTACCGGGCCCGTATTATGGTTCCGGAGCCTGGAACAGGTTTAATATATGTTATGTGACTTATCTATGAAATTTGGTGTAAAACGGACTTGAAATGACGTGTTTCGGATCAAAATTAGAAAAGTTAAGCTTTATGAAGGTTTAAGAAAATTCTAAGAGTTTTGGGGTTTGATTCAATGGTTTTGATGATATTTTGGTGAATTAAATGCTTGAATAAGTCCGTAGGATATTTTGGGAGTCGTGTGTATTTTTGGTTTTGAGACCCGAGGGCTCGGGTGAGTTTCGGGTACCTAACAGGGTGTGAAAACATGAAAAATCTGGTGTATTTGCATTATTCTGGTGTCTGTTCCTTTACTCTATGCGATCGCATTGATTGGTCCGCGATCGCATAGCTTCGTGCCTGGGGAGTAGTCTGTTACACTATGCGATCACATAGCAGCCTCCGCGATCGAATAGTGCATTAGGTAGGCTGGGGGGCTGGCATAGTTGATTCAGTGCAGTGGCGTGTAGGGACCCGCGATCGCATAAGGTGAGGTCTCAGTGTTACGCGATCGCATAGGGTCAACCAAGCTCTCTTCTGCGATCGCAACTCCCCTTCTGCGATCGCCGAGTGTATTTTGCCCAGTTAATTCTTCAAGTCCAAAAAAGAATGTTATTACGGGATTCCATAATTTTTCACCTCCTCCTTCTTCTCCAACCTCCATTGAAGACCTCCAACCTAATTCTTCCTCCATAGCCTTTTGGGTAAGGGTTTCTAACATCAATGTCTTCCACTTCCCTTCCCTAATCACTAGAATCTAGGCCTAAAATCCTAAAATCAAAGTAGAAATTAGGGGTTTTGGGTAGAGTTAGATTTTTGGGAGATTTGGGTAATTCAACTCCAATTTGGGGTCGAATTTCAAAATAAATTATATATTCTATCGTGGGGGTATGGGTGATCGGATTTTGGTCCGAGCCTCGTGTTTGGACCAAGTGGGCCCGGGGTCAAATTTTGGAATTTTTGGAAGAATGATAGGAATTGTGTATTTAGGCTATGAGATTGTGTTATTGAGTCATTATTGATATACTTAAGTTAATTATTCCTAGATATTATTGTTCCGGAGTTGAATTCAAAAGGAAAGACGGTGTTAGAAAATTGATTGCTATATCTTGGATCCGAGGTAAGTGTCTTGCCTAACTTTGGTTAGGGAATAGGTATTGTATGCTATGTGCTAAGTGTTTATCATGTTCAATGAATAGGTAAGGTGACGAGTACATATACATTGTGTGTCAAGCATGCCCGTGAGTCTAATTTTGATGAAGATCTTGTTATTATTTCTATTCGTTATATTATGAACTTGTCTCTACTTGGAAGCCGTTATTGTTGGAAATCTTTGGTTGATGAACCTATGACGTATTGGTTTGATTGAAAATCCAACTGTTAAGGATATATTTGAATGGATTGGTTATAGCTGAGACCCTTTTCGGGCAATTGTTGTGATATTGATTGATGATTTCCCCTTGCCGGGTGATATTGAAATGTATTTCCACTATGTTGTACTCCTTTCCATTATATCTGTCATTGTTTGGTGAGGAAGAGTGTAAAGCACGAAGGGTGATGCCGTGCCATGATATTTGATTACATTGCATAGTGAGGAAGAGTGTAAAGCACGAAGGGTGATGTCGTGCCATGATTCACATTGATTATAAACACGAAGGTTAATGTCGTGCCATGATTTACGTTGATTATAAGCACGGAGGTTAATGTCGTGCCATGATTTATATTTCCTTACATATTATATTGCATTGTGAGGAAGAGAGTAAAAGCACGAGGGGTGATGTCGTGCCATGATTTATACTATTTCACATTATACATCGCATTGTGAGGCAGATAGTAAAACCACGAAGGGTGATGTCGTGCCACGATATTTGATTACATTGCATTGTGAGGAATAGAGTAAAAGCACGAAGGGTGATGCCGTGCCATTATTTACATTTTCGGTATTTATACTTGTTTCATTAGTTATTGTGTTAAATTACCTCCCTTATTTACTTCTATATGTCAATTTAACTGATTCGTTTCACTTGTTCCCCTTTACTTCTCCCCTATCCCCTTCTTGTCTGCTTATCTCTTGCCTTGTATTATTCCGGTTGCCTGCTGTAGAATAGGACATGTCATCGTTATTGTCAAGTCTACCCTCGTCACTACTTCGGCCGAGGTTAGGCTCGGCACTTACTCAGTACATGGGGTCGGTTGTACTGATACTACACTGCACTTCTTGATGTTGTGCAGACCCCGTATCCGTACCCAGTGGACCGCAATGCGGGAGTCACCTTCAGTCCACCCAGAGCTTCAAGGTATACCCGTCGGCATTCGTGGGCCTTGGCGTCTCTCTTGCTTTTGGATTCCTTGTTGTCTTATCTTTTTCCCCAATTTCAAGACAATGATGTATTTCTTTTCAGACTATGTATTTAGCACTCTGTTTAGACAGTTCGTGAGTTGTGACACCCTGGTTTTGGGCTTATGCAATGTTATGTATTTTACTATTTCACTTTGCATTTTCGGATTTCTATTACATTTCCGCTGTTAAAAATCCTAAAGTGTTTCATTATTTCTATTAATATTTCTAAGGGTATTTCCTTTACTACTGTTGAATTGGGTTGCAAATGTTATATTACTTGTGCACGTTGGCTTGTCTAGCGGGTTCAACGTTACACGCAGTCACGGCTTGAAGGTGGGATTTCGGGTCGTGAGAAGTTGGTATCAGACCTCTAGGTTGATTAGGTCTCGCAACTCACGAACAACCTTGCTAGAGTCTGAGGGATCGGTATGGAGACGTCTCTATTTATCCCCCAGAGGCTGCAAAGTTAGGATACTCCACATTTCTTCATCTCTATCGTGCGATATGAGTTCTGAGTACTGATTGAGTTTCCATCCCACTCTCTCGCAAGATGGCGAGGACGCGTGCTTCCCTTGGTTCCGCTCAGCATCCCGACACTCCTGCTACAACTCTTATGAGGGTTCGAGTTCGAGGACGAGGCCGTGCCAGAGGCCGAGGTCGGGGCAGGGCTCAGCCTAGAGCAGCAGCCCCAGTGGAGGACCCTCAGGTCGAGTCTGACGAGGAAGTCCCAGTTGGACCAGCGCATGTCCCAGAGGGGTTCATAGCTACACCAGTGCTTCAGGACGCTCTTGTCTGTCTGGTAGGACTCATGGAGAGCGTAGCACATGCATGTCTTCTTCCTACTACACCAGCTGGTTCTCAAGCTAGGGGGAGGGACCCAGACTCCTGTTATTCATACCCCAGAGCAGGTTGCCACTCAGTTTCAGACTCCAGCACCTCAGACATCTGGAGTAGCTCAGCCGGGTATTGTGGCACCGGCAGCCGAGGGTGAAGCTATGTCAGCAGATGCTCTATGGAGACTGGACAGATTCACCAAGTTATTCACTACTACTTTACTGGTGCACCGTCAGAGGATCCACAAGATTACTTGGACAACTGTCATGAGGTTCTTCGGAACATGGGTATAGTGGAGTCCAATGGAGTTGACTTTGCTACTTTTCGACTATCTGGCGCCGCCAAGATTTGGTGGAGGGACTACTGCTTAGCCAGACCAGTTGGGTCTGCACCTTTGACTTGGGCTCAGTTCACAGAGGTATTTTTTGGGAAGTTCCTTCCCATTACTCAGCGAGAGGATCTTAGGAGGCAGTTTGAGCGCCTCCAGCAGGGATCTATGTTTGTTACTCAGTACGAGACCAGGTTCATCGCTCTAGCCAGGCATGCATTGATGATACTCCCCACTGATCGGGAGAGAGTTCAGAGGTTCATTGAGGGATTGGCCCAGCCTATACGACTCCAGATGGCCAGGGAGTCGAGTACTGATATTTCATTCCAGGATGCGGCCGATGTGTCCAGGAGGATTGAGATGATTTTGTCTCAGGGAGGTGGTCAGGGGGCTGACAAGAGGCCCCGTCACTTTGTTAGATTCAGTGAAGCCTCATCTGGAGGCAGGAGTTCTTTCAGTAAGGGTCATCCGCCCCGACCTTTTCAGTCAACACTTCAGGTATCTCCCCGTGCACCGCCAGCTCCTGTTAGTGCACCACCAGCATCTATCCGTGCACAGCCACTCAGAGTTACCAGGGTGGTTATCAGGGTCGTCAGGGCCAGTTCCCGAGTTATCAGCCACAGCAGCAGAGATCTTGTTATAGTTGTGGTAGCCTGGGGCACATTTCCAAATATTTCCCTTGAGCTTCGAGGGGACCCCAACATCAGGGTTCTTGTGCCTTATTTCCCGCAGCAGGTGCACCCTTACCCCCTCAGCCAGCTAGGGGTGGTGGTCGAGGTGCCAGAGGTGGTGGTCAGGCTCATAGAGGTGGAGCACAGACCATGAGAGGTAGAGGTCAGCCCGTAGCAGGTAGACCTAGAGATGCACAGGTTGGAGGGGCTCAGCCCCGGTGTTATGCTTTTCCTGCTCGTCCTGATGCTGAGGCTTCTGATGCAGTTATTACAGGTACGGTTTCAGTTTGCAGCCGAGATGCTTCAGTGTTATTTGATCCCGATTCTACATTCTCCTATGTGTCTTTATATTTTCCCCTTATTTGAGTACGCCCCGTGATTCATTGAGTGCTGATATACATGTGTCTATACCGGTGGCTGATTCTATAGTGGTAGATCGAGTCTGCCGTGCTTGCATAGTAGTTATTGGTGGTCTGGAGACTCAGGTTGATCTTTTGTTTCTCGATATGGTTGACTTTGACGTTATATTGGGGATGATTGGTTATCCCCCTATCATGCTATCTTGGATTGTCACGCCAAGACAGTGACCTTAGCCTTGCCAGGAGTACCTCGTTTAGAGTGGAGAGGGACTCCTAGTCATTCTTCTGGTAGAGTTGTTTCTTATATAAAGGATCGGCGCATGGTCGAGAAGGGTTGTTTGGCCTATCTGGCCTATGTTCGTGATTTTAGTGCTGAGGTTCCTTCTATAGAGTCTGTGCCCGTGGTTCGTGAGCTTCCAGAGGTATTCCCTGCTGACCTGCCGGGTAAGCCACCCGACAGGGATATTGACTTCTGTATTGAGGAAGCTGAGGGAACTCAGCCCATTTCTATTCCCCCGTATCGTATGGCTCCGCCAAAGTTGAAGGAATTAAAGGAACAATTACAGGATTTGTTAGATAAAGGCTTCATCAGGCCTAGTGTTTCTCCTTGGGGTGATCCAGTATTGTTCGTGAAGAAGAAAGATGGCTCAATGAGGATGTGTATTGACTACCGGCAAATGAATAAGGTCACTATCAAGAACAAGTATCCTTTGCCGAGGATTGATGACTTATTTGATCAGCTTCAGGGTGCTAGGGTGTTCTCTAAGATAGACTTGAGGTCTGGTTATCATCAGCTGAGGATCAGGGCGTCTGATGTGCCTAAGACAACTTTACGCACTCGTTATGGGCATTATGATTTTTTGGTCATGTTGTTTGGATTGACTAATGCCCCCGCTGCTTTTATGGAGTTGATGAATCGGGTATTCAGCCCTTGTTTGGACTCGTTTGTTGTTTTCATTGATGATATTTTGATATACTCTCGCAGCCGAGAGGAGCATGAGCAGCACCTTAGAGTCCTCCTCCAGACTCTGAGGGATAGGCAGTTGTATGCCAAGTTTTCTAAGTGTGAGTTCTGGTTGAGTTCTGTGGCATTCTTGGGCCACGTGGTATCGGCAGAGGGCATTCAGGTGGATCCGAAGAAAGTTTCAGCAGTTAGAGATTGGCCTAGGCCCACTTCAGCCACAGAGATTCGGAGTTTCTTGGGCCTCGCAGGCTATTATCGCCGGTTCTTGGAGGGGTTTTCATCTATAGCAGCCCCTATGACCAAGTTGACGCAGAAGAGTGTTCAGTTCAGATGGTCTGAGGAGTGTGAAGCGAGCTTTCAGAAGCTCAAGACAGCATTGACCACAACACCAGCATTGGTATTGCCCACAGGTTCAGGTTTGTATATCGTGTATTGTGATGCTTTGCGGATTGGTCTTGGTGCAGTGTTGATGCAGGATGGGAAGGTTATATCCTATGCATCTCGTCAGTTGAAGATCCACGAGAAGAATTATCCAGTGCACGACTTGGAGTTTGCGGCTATTGTTCATGCCTTGAAGATTTGGAGGCACTATTTGTATGGGGTACCGTGTGAGGTATTCACTGATCACAAGAGTTTGCAATACTTGTTTAAGAAAAAGGAGTTGAATATGAGGCAGAGGAGGTGGTTAGAGTTGCTGAAGGATTATGATATTACCATTCTTTATCATCTGGGGAAGGCCAATGTGGTGGCCGATGCTTTGAGCCGGAAGTCAGTCAGTATGGGTAGTTTGGCCTATTTATGAGTCGGAGAGCGACCTTTGGCTTTGGATGTTCAGGCGTTAGCCAATCGATTTGTTAGGTTAGAGGTTTCTGAGGGTGGCAGTGTTTTGGACCATACCGTCGCTCGTTCTTCGTTGTATGATTGTATTCGCTCCAGGCAGTATGATGATTGTCATTTGTGTGCTCTTAGAGATGCGGTTCGGCACGGGCGTGCCAAGCAGGTCACAGTCTATGCTGAGGGAGTTTTGAGATTGCAGGGTCGTATTTGTGTACCCGATGTTGATGGCATTCGTGAGTTGATATTGCAGGAGGCCCATAGTTCCGGGTATTCCATTCATCCAGGCGCCGTGAAGATGTACCAGGACTTGCGGCAGAATTATTGGTGGCATAGAATGAAGAAGGATATTGTGGCTTATGTAGCTCGGTGCTTGAATTGTCAGCAGGTTAAGTGTGAGCACCAGAGACCCGGTGGATTGATGCAGCAGATTCAGCTTCCCGAGTGGAAGTGGGAGCGTATCACGATGGATTTTGTAGTTGGGCTCCCACGTACTCAGAGGATGGTTGATGCAGTATGGGTTTTCGTAGATAGGCTGACCAAGTCAGCACATTTCATTCCTGTGTCGGTTTCGTACTCATCGGAGAAGTTGGCAAAGATCTACATGAGAGAGATTGTCGGATTACATGGCGTGCCCTTATCTATTATAACAGACCGAGGTAGTCAGTTTACCCCCGATTTCTGGAGAGTATTTTAGCCAGCGTTGGGCACACAAATCGAGTTGAGCACATCATTTCATCCTCAGACGGACGGATAGTCTGAGCGTACTATTCAGATTTTGGAGGATATGCTGCGAGCTTGTGTTATTGATTTTGGTGGTTCATGGGATCGGTCTTACCTTTCACAGAGTTTGCCTACAATAACAGTTACCAATCGAGCATTCAGATGGCTCCGTATGAGGCATTGTATGGTAGGAGTTGTCGGTCTCCAGTCGGATGGTTTGTGCCCGGAGAGGATAGGTTATTGGGTTCTGAGTTAGTCCAGGATGCCTTGAACAAGGTGAAAATTATTCAGGATAGACTTCGTACAGCTCAGTCCAGACAAAAGAGTTATGCAGATCGTATAGTTCGAGATTTGGCTTTCATGGTAGGAGACCAGGTATTCCTTCGAGTGTCGCCTTTGAAGGGCGTGATGAGATTAGGAAAGAAGGGCAAGTTGAGCTCTAGGTATATTGGTCCATTTGAGATTTTGGACAAGGTAGGAGAGGTGTCCTACAGACTTTCCTTGCCACCGCATTTATCAACCGTACATTTAATGTTTCATGTATCTATGCTCCGGAGGTATATTGCAAATCCTTCTCATGTTCTTGACTTCAGCGGTGTCCAGTTGGAAAAGGATCTGACTTATGAGGAGGAGCCGGTAGCTATATTAGATAGGCAGGTTCGCTAGTTGAGGTCGAAGAGTTATCCTTCGGTTCATGTTCAGTGGAGAGGTCAGCCTACCGAGGCAACTACTTGGGAGTCTGAGTCCGATATGAGGAGTCGTTATCTCCATCTTTTCTCAGACTCAGGTACTTTTCTACATCCGTTCGAGGACGAACGTTTGTTTTAGAGGTGGAGATTGTGATGACCCAGAAGGTCATCCTAAGTAAATTCAGCTATATCTGTGTTTCGAGGCTCTGAAAGCCTTTGTTAATCTCATCTCGATATGCGTGCGCAGCACTGACGTGTACCCGGGAAGCTTCTATGTGAAAATTTGATGAAAATGAAATTTTTGTAACAATTAATGAATAAAGTTGACTTTGGTCAACATTTTTGGTAAACGGACTCGGACCCGTGAGTTGACGATCCCGGAGGGTCCGTAGGAAAATATGGGACTTGGGCGTATGCCCGGAATCGAATTCCGAGGTCCCAAGCCCGAGAAATGAATTTTTAAAGAAAATTGTTTTCTGAAAATAATAAAGGTTTTTGAAAATGAACTTTGATGTGAAAACCGTGTTACCTGGCCCGTATTATGGTTCCGGAGCCCAAAACAGGTTTATTATATGTTATGTGACTTATCTGTGAAATTTGGTGTAAAACGGACTTGCAATGACGTGTTTCGGATCAAAATTGGAAAAGTTAAGCTTTATAAAGTTTTAAGAAAATTCTAAGAGTTTTGGGGTTTGATTCAATGGTTTTGATGATGTTTTGGTGATTTAAATGCTTAAATAAGTCCGTAGGATATTTTTTGGAGTCGTGTGTGTTTTTGGTTTTGAGACCAGAGGGCTCGGGTGAGTTTCTGGTAGCTAACGGGGTGTGAAAACATGAAAAATCTGGTGTATTTGCATTTTCCTGATGTTTGTTCCTTTACTCTATGCGATCGCATTGATTGGTCCGCGATCGCATAGCTTCCTGCCTGGGGAGTAGTTTGTTACACTATGCGATCGCATAGCAGCCTCCGCGATCGCATAGTGCATTAGGTAGGATGGGGGCTGGGGGTAGTTGATTCAGTGCGGTCGCGTGTAGGGACCCGCGATCGCATAGGGTGAGGTCTCAGTGTTACGCGATCGCATAAGCCCTCCTGCGATCGCATAGGGTCAGCCAAGCTCTCTTCTGCGATCGCAACTCCCCTTCTGTGATCGCAGAGTGTATTTTGCCCAGTTAATTCTTTAAGTCCAAAAAAGAATGTTATTACGGTATTTCCACTATGTTGTACTCCTTGCCATTATATCTGTCATTGTTCTGTGAGGAAGAGTGTAAAGCACGAAGGGTGATGCCGTGCCATGATTCACATTGATTATAAGCACGAAGGTTAATGTCGTGCCATGATTTATATTGCCTTACATTATACATTGCATTGTGAGGAAGAGAGTAAAAGCATGAGGGGTGATGTCGTGCCATGATTTATACTATTTCACATTATACATCGCATTGTGAGGAAGAGAGTAAAAGCACGAAGGGTGATGCCGTGCCATTATTTACATTTTCGGTATTTATACTTGTTTCGTTAGCTTTTGTGTTAAATTATCTCCCTTGTTTACTTCTATATGTCAATTTAACTGCTTCATTTCACTTGTTCCCCTTTACTGCTCCCGTATCCTATTTTTGTCTGCTTATCTCTTGCCTTGTATTATTCCGGTTGCCTGCTGTAGAATAGGACATGTCATCATTATTGTCAAGTCTAGCCTCGTCACTACTTCGGCCGAGATTAGGCTCGGCACTTAATTTGTACATGGGGTCGGTTGTACTGATGCTACACTGCACTTCTTGATGTTGTGCAGACCCCGTATCCGAACCCAGTGGACCGCATTGAGGGAGTCACCTTCAGTCCACCCAGAGCTTCAAGGTATACCCGCTGGCGTTCGTGGGCCTTGGCGTCTCTCCTGCTTTTGGATTCCTTACTGTCTTATCTTTTTCCCCAGTTTCAAGACAATGATGTATTTCTTTTCAGATTATGTATTTAGCACTCTGTTTAGACAGTTCGTGAGTTGTGACACCCCAGTTTTGGGCTTATGCGATGTTATGTATTTTATTATTTCACTTTGCATTTTCGGATTTCTATTACATTTCCGCTGTTAAAAATTCTAAAGTGTTTCGTTATTTCTGTTAAGATTTCTAAAGGTATTTCCTTGACTACTGTTGAATTGGGTTGCAAATGTTAGATTACTTGTGCACGTTGGCTTGTCTAGCGGGTTCAACGTTAGACGCAGTCACGGCCTGAAGGTGGGATTTCGGTTCGTGACATTTACTCCAATTTATTATTCGATTTGAAGATGAAAAACTTCACTGTTTATTAGATCCTGTATCAGATATCCCTCGGTTGGAAGATTAAAAACTTCACCGTTTGTTGATTCTGGTTGTGTCAGATTGATTTGAAGATTAATTACTTCGCTATTTATTCTGGCTCTGTCGTGACACAAATAAAAGTTCATATGTTTGGCTCAACAAAGTAATAGGGGCGACGAATATGAATCTCCTTTTGAAGAAATATATTTGGAATATGAGATTATTCACCAAACGACTTCCCCTTACTCAACATAATCTAATGGAATTGCGGAAAGAAAGAATAGAATATTAAAGAAGATTATGAATGCCTTGTTGATTAGTTTAGGTTTACCACAGAACTTATGGAGGGGGGGGGGGGGGGGCGTACCCTAAAAAATAACCAAAAAACCAAAAAAATGACAAAAATTTTAAAAATCATT